>CM021108.1:194451471-194601504 GCA_007115665.2 Sequoiadendron giganteum
GGGTTAAGGGGGTATAGGGGTTGAGGTATTAGGGTTTAAGGGTTAAGGGTTGAGGGTTGAGGGATTAAGAGGGTATAGGGGTTGAGGGATTAGGGTTTAAGGGTTGAGGGATTAAGAGGGTATAGGCGTTGAGGGATTAGGTTTTAAGGGTTGAGGATTTAAGAGGCTATAGGGGTTGAGGGATTAGGGTTTAAGGGTTGAGAGTTGAGAGATGAGGGATTAAGAGGGTATAGGGGTTGAGGGATTAGGGTTTAATCTCTCTATCTCCCACTCTCCCCTCTCTCCCTCCCACTCTATCTCCCACTCTCTCCATCTCTCTTTCTCCCACTCTCCCCCTCTCTCCCTCCACTCTATCTCCCACTCTCTCCCTCTCTCTTTCTTCCACTCTCTCCTTCTCCCTCCCTTTCTATCTTCCACTCTCCCACTCTCCCCTCTCTCCCTCCCACTCTATCTCCCACTCTCCTCCTCTCTCCCTCCACTCTATCTCCCACTCTCTCCCTCTCTCTTTCTTCCACTCTCTCCTTCTCCCTCCCTTTCTATCTTCCACTCTCCCCCTGTCTCACTCCCACTCTCTTAAAAACTCCTATACTCTAAAAAATACACTAAGAAAATGAAATTTCACATAACGCGCTCGCGTTAAAATCCACTAAAATGGTAAAAAAATCTATATACCTATGATTTGAAGGCCCACAGTCTACATATTCCCCTGGTTCTGTGTGTGCTCCGACAAAAAATATCTTTTTGATGATGTTGTGAAGTGTGTAAGCATCTTCTTCACATTCCATCACCTTTTCCATGATCTTTTTACCACCTTTGCATGAAATAGCAGAGTTTCCACGTTGAAAGACATATAATATCAATTGAAGTTTGAATTCCATTGAAAACTGATATACAATTGAAGTGTGGAAGGGAACAAGCTTTTGAACAAGTCAAATTGTTGTGGAGTTTGAAGAAAGAAGAAGCTAAGGCTACATAATTGGGTTGAACTCCTCCATTTGAAAGTTTGGTTTTTAAGGTATGTGAAGTCTTTACAAATTTTCTTTCATTCTGTTATGGCTTGCTTTAATTTTTTGTTTGTCATTATAACCTTAGGTTGTCAATGCACATTTTAAATTACCAAATTATATACACAATTAGTTACACTTGCCAATTATAGAAATTCAGAACAGTTCACCAAAATTCATCCTTTAAGACAACTCCAAGCCTCTCCCATTCATCTGAAGGGTCCAAACACCTTCCAATACCTCTGCACAAATTGATGCAGTACAAAGGAAGAAATCAACACCTTTCTTGACACACGCATTCAACTATATTTCCCTTCACAAAACATTTGATCCGTATACTCAAATTAGCATTAAGAGTTCCCAATTCCTTAAGGACCTTCAAAACACCTTCAAAAATCTTGAAAATAATTGATTACAATCAACTAGGTTCCTCAAAACATCAACCAATGATTATGTCATTCACAAGTTGTTTAGTTCTAGGTCTCAAAACAAGATAATTTCTAGGTCTTAGGACCTTACCCGCTCAACTAGGCTTCCAATACAAAAACCCCTATTTTTCAAAGCAAAGAGAGAGGGTTTATAGAAAATCCTATACTCGGGCCTTCCCAGACCATTCCAAAGCATCAAACATCTTCAAAATACCCTGCACAAGGTTAAAAGTTCATTACATAGACCACTCCTTCAACAATTGATGGGGAATCTTATCTTTCAAGAGAAATCTTGCTCTTCCCAAGACCTATTCTCTGGTCTTCCTAGCTTATTCCTCCCTACCCTACTCAGGGATCCCTCCTAAACCCCTCTCACCTCATAAGACTCTCCACCAATTTGAAATTCTTCACCATTGCTCTTAATTCACCACTAAGCTTCCGTGGGTTCCACACTGACCCAAAGTGTCCTAACCACTCCAGGGGCTAGGAAAGGGTATTCTCACTATCCCATTGTTGATTTTACTCCTCACTGATCCATCTCATAGGATTCTTTCACCTTGTACCCATCGCTTTCTTGAAAAACCCAATTTTAGGCCTTGTAGCCTTTTGCCCAATTAAGCCTCCTAGAACCCGTTTTCTTGGATTTTCTCAAAAACGATCTTAACAATCCCCAAATATTTTTATAGATTCTTTCTAGTGGTAACCTAGGCTTCAATATTTACCATATGTTTAGTCCCTTTGGCGTCCGTACATAGGACTGTCCTCATACCCCCTATTTTCAAGGGTTTCTAGGGTTTTGGCTCCTTTTTCCAACTTTGAGGGCTTCAATGACCTCCTCAACTCTCCTCCTTGCACACACATGTCTGGAAAAAATGTTCCCACACTATCTTTCTCTTGATTGGCACAAAACAGTCCATTTAGCAACTTTCTTTACTACTGTCCTCTACAAGCCACTAGCCAGAATGCACTCGCACTCGACTAGTTCTTGATGAATTCACCATCTCCCCTGCAAACCAAGACACCACACACCATATGTACACTATAAAAATATTCCCCTACTTGATTCCAAGTGGCCATGGTAGCCTTTCCATGAGAATTCAAGTGGGGATCATTATTTCCAAAAACTGGCCTTAACTAGCTATGAGACCAAAAACTCTAAAAACTTGCAAAACAGAAAGCAATTGAACTAAATGGTTAATATAATGCTTCACATAGTAATTAAGTGACACAATTGAAAGAATCAAAGCATTAGACATGTCCTTTAAATCCATTCTTGACTGGATGAAGGCACAAAAACATAAATTCAATGAAATTTGCACTCTTCCAACTCACAAATTCCCCTTCCAAAACTCCAAATCGTACAATAGATTTCCCACATGCTCAATTAGGGTTTTTCTGACCTTATATACCTTTCTCCCACGTGCTAGAACCCTTCAGTCGGGCTTAGAGCATCATTAATGCCCTTTTCCCACTCTTAGGACAAATTGCCAAGTCTACATGGACTAATTTGCCTAATTTCATCATTCAGGCTTCTCCAAACTTCAAGGCTCTAGACTACCCTAAGTTTTCCTTAACTCACACATAAATGAAGCCTTCAATGACATATATTTTTCAATTATCTTGAATGGATATATTTTTTAGAAACTAATATTTGTCTCATTACTATGGTACAGATAAAATTATCCGCCATGCCGAAGAAAAAGACAAAGAGGAAACTAACAGATGAAGAGAACGAAAACTTGAAAGAAAAGGAGAGAGTTCAGGTGGTGGCATATCATGAAAAGAAGAAATTGGAAATTATTGATGAAAACAACCTGATTGTAGAGGAACCTCAACCGTCAAAAAGAGAACAGGAATTGGCAGAACAAAAGGCACGAATGCAGAAGCATCGTCGTAAGACAGATTCAAATACCGTAGTTGGAGACACACCCTCTACGACAAGTGAATATGAAGGGACACCATTAAGCACAAGCGAATATGGAGGGACACCATCTAGCATAGGTGAATATGGATGGACACCATCTACTGCAAGTGAATATGGAGGGACACCATTTACCGCAAGTGAATATTGTCGGACACCATCCAACACATTTGAAGTTGAGAGTACATCATCACTCGAAATTGACGAAGAAGGTATGCCATCATTCCCATGTGAACCTGAAGGTATGTCTTCTTCTCCACCCTCGATCAAAGGTATGCAATCTAGCCCACCGCAATTAAATATTGATGAAATTCCTAATGTTGAGATGTATGTACCTAGGAGAACACCACCAAGAATTTTGCGTAGAAAGCCAAAGTATTTGATTGATATTGATGATGATATTTTGCAGCACATGGAAGGTAATATTTCAACACGTACTTGTAGAAGATATGCTGAAGGGATTTGGGAACGATTCTTTGAAAGGCTAAATGAGACTGCAAGATGTTAACTATTTGTTGAAATGATGCAGGGTGCAAAGTATAGGAACATCATGAAGACTCTTGGGTTGAGAACATCAAATACATCGAGTGAAGACACTATTGTGAAGAATCTAATGGATGCTTATGAGAGTGTGGGTAAGACCTCACGCTCAAAGGATAGTAATGTCACCCGATGTGTCATTACATCAACTTTGGTAAGTTGTCAAACAAAGAGAGCTTGCCTAATTGAAAAGACTAGTGAAAAAATGGGAATTAGTAGAAAGACTTTATCAAGAGCCATTCAAAGGCGGCAAAGAATTGAGGGCAATGATACAAATGAATTATGGGCATTCTCGGGGAGACTGTCATGAAAAGATAAAGAAGTTGTCGAAGCCTTGAGAACACTAATTGAAGAGTATTGGAAGAATAACACAAGGCCATCTCCGAATCAAAGGGATGTGGTAAGAAGGAGAATCGGTAGTCGGAATCGTGAGCCACATCCAAAGCATTTTTTGGATATGACTCAAACCCAATTTTTTCAGAAATTTGAAAATGATTATCCTCAAATTAGTATTTCTCAAAGATTTTTTGAACTGCTTAAACCTTTTTATGTCAAGATAAATCACACACGCACTACTTGTTGTTGTAGACTACATATTGAATTTTCTAACCATTACGATGTTTATCATTCTATATGTTTAGATTTGCATACTAACGATGTTTTGCAGGATTGTGGCATAGAAGCCCCACCAAAATCTTTAAGAGAGATCTTATCAAAAATTTTATGTGAAATAGAGGATGGCCAGATATTCTATAGGACAACATGCTTGGCTGGTTCATGTGAGTGTTGCGGTGGCTTCCAGCGTATGCCAGTATGTCAACATATGGAAAGCACATATGAGGTGGGCCAAAAACTAGTAGAGTTCGAGAAGTATAAAACAGTGGCATATGCTACAAAAGATGGGTCTCAAGCAAAAAGGTGTGATTTGGTTATTGAGAAGATTGCAATGTACAAATTTATGACCACATTTCGTGACAGTATACTGTTTGAGTATGCAATGCATACCCATAGAGCCCGATGGTTGGACACGCAGTTCAAGCTATGCAAGGACACCTTTCCAGTTGGAAGCATAGTATCCGTGGTTGACTTTGCAGAGAACTACACTGTACAACCACAACATGAGGTGCAGTCACAGTATTACAACTCCGCACAAGTTTCGATATTTGTGCACATAACATTCATTCATGCATCTGATAGTACAAATGAGCAAAGGAAGGTATTGAGGGAGTACCACTTTTACATTAGTGATGATCACACACATTCTCCAGAGTTCATGCAAGGTTTCTTCCAGATGTTCTACAGTGGTTTGGCTCAGAGGGGCATATAATACGATCAACATATAATATGGTCTGATAACTGTGCAACACAGTTCAAGAAATCGCGCATGTTCTACTGGTTGTGCAGGATGCATGTCATTACAGGTGTTCAACATATGTGGAACTTTTGTGAGGCTAGACATGGAAAGGGGGAGCATGATGGTGCAGGAGCATGCGTGAAAATAGCATTAGCACGTGAAGAGTTAAAGTATAAAGACAGTGCAAAGTTGACAGATGCAAAATCAATCATCGAGTGGTTTTATGCTTTGATGGGTCCAGGTAATGAAGGTATGTCTTCAGTTCATAGATTTTTTTGGTTGATGGATGATACTAACATTGCACCATATGAAGACTATTGTACACTAATAGGATCGAGTGAGGTACACTCTTTCCTTAGCTCAAATACAGGTTCATGGAGTATTGATACATGAAAGATGGCATGCTTTTGTTCTTCATGTACAATGCAAGACTGGAATGATTGTGAGTCAGGGGAGTGGGTAGACAAATGGTTCACAAGTTATCTTAGCCCACTTCACACGTATCACCCTCCGATAGCATTGGAACTGACACAGATAGAATCATTGGTGGACTTTGACCACGTATAAGATCTAGTTCAATGAGGTGATATATCTACTTTCTTAGTTGAAATTTCATATCGTTAGATCTTACTTTGTACTATATTCGTAATGTTGACAAATTTCAAGAGATTTTTTCCACATATCAATGCAGGGCATGTTTATGCGGTTATTGCAGATGAAGGCAATGAAGAGGGAACAAACTATTACTTGTGTTGTTGTGTTGAGACAAAAAAGAAATTGGAGGCCCCAGTTATAGATGGAGAAAACATCGAATACCCTACAGGGTCAGTTGTGGTTACTGGAACATGGCTTAGAAGGTACCCACATTCAAGTGTTAAACATTGGCTATTTCAGGACTTTGACATGCATCGTAAGATTATTCATTACTCGAACCTTGTCATGGCATCCAATGTTCATTTGAACAAATATGGGGGTAGACCTTTGAACAAGACATTATGGAAGGTCCGTGAGTCTGACCAAGAGGCAATAATTGACACAATAAAGAGTAGAGCAGACCCGGATGGTTCGTTGGATTAATTTGTAAGTATATGCACATTGGTTCTTATTAATTTATACATGTATGCAACTACTAAGGGTTGATTGATCTTTTGTTCTAGAAAATGCTGATTTAAGAGCCATTGAAAAGAAAATCTCAGCCAAAAAAGCAATGTAACATACTTATTTTGATGATTTTGACAAATCTCAATTTTGATTTCAAGCCATTGTAAGAGAGCATGTGAAGCTTAGCGAGGGAATCTCAAGTTACTCATTTGAAGTTAACCTCATGATGAGCACCTATGATGTAGACATTTAAAGAGAATCTTGAATGTATGAGTGACATTGTAAAAGATCTGAGAGAACGAAGTGCCAGAGGCATTGTAATAAGATTTAATTACATAATGAGATATAATCAAATATTTTAAGGTTGAAGTTCATGTTTGGTGTAGTAGCACCTTGTTCTGTAAATGCCTTGAGTAGGAAAATTTGCAAACTTTGAATTTTGAAATGTAAACAATGTGAGAAAGGTCATATAAAGGTCATGTAAACAATTTGTACACATTTTTCTACAACTCATGTGACCAAGAAAATTGTTCCAACACATCCGAACAGGTATGTTTACACTAGGCATGGTCTCTTTTCACACCGAAACACATGGAATCGCTTCGAGCTATGTTCCACCAGATCGATCCCTTAATGGTCCAAAGTGCAAAATGGCTGCAAACTTCAGAATGCTAGTACTTGGATACCATGAAACTTAGAAAATTCTCTTCTAATCCTATAGAAAGGCATTGGGCCCCTCTAGAGAAACCTCTCTCGATTTTGGCTATCTTGGAGTGGTTTTCTCATGGCGGCAAATTTTCACTTGATGGAAAAGGTGTCAAATTCAAGCAGTGCAAAGTTGCAAAGTGGTGCAACTTTCGTTCTGCAACTTGTGTGACCAAGTGAACTGTTCCAACATGTTTGAATAGGTATTTTTATGCTAGGCATAGTCCTCTTTCACATTGAAACATGTGGAATCGCTCTGAGCTATGTTCCACCGGATCGATCCCTTAAGGGTCCAAAGTACAAAATGGCTGCAAAATTCAACATGCTAGTACTAAGATATCATGATGCTTAGAAACTTCTCATTTGATCCTATAGGATCACATTGAGCCCCTCTATAAAAACCTCTCTCAGTTTTGGCTATCTTGGAGTGGTTTTCTAATGGCGGAAGATTTTCACTTGATGGAAAAGGTGTCAAATTCAAGCAGTGCAAAGTTGCAAAGTGGTGCAACTTTCGCTCTGCAACTCGTGTGACCAAGTGAACTATTCCAACACATCCGAATAGGTATTTTTACACTAGGCACAGTCATCTTTCGCACCGAAAAACATGGAATCGCTCCGAGCTATGTTCCACCGGATCGATCCCTTAAGGGTCCAAAGTGCAAAATGGCTGCAAACTTCAACATGCTAGTATTCGGATATCGTGACACTTAGAAACTTCTCATCTGATCCTACAGAAAGGTGTTGGGCCCCTCTAGAAATAACTCTCTCGATTTTGGCTATCTTGGAGTGGTTTTCTCATGGCGACGGATTTTCACTTGATGGAAAAGGTGTCAAATTCAAGCAGTGCAAAGTTGCAAAGTGGTGCAACTTTCGCTCTACAACTCGTGTGACCAAGTGGATTGTTCCACTACATTCGAATAGGTATGTTTATGCTAAAAATGGTATCTTTTCGCACCTAAACACGTGGAATCACTCCAAGATATGTTCCACCAGATCAATCCCTTAAGGGTCCAAAGTACAAAATGGCTGCAAACTTCAACATACTAGTACTCGGATACCATGACACTTAGAAACTTCTTGTCTGATCCTATAGAAAGGCATTGGTCCCCTCTAGAAAAACCTCTCTCAGTTTTTGCTATCTTGGAGTGGTTTTCTCATGGCGGCGGATTTTCACTTGATGGAAAATGTGTCAAATTCAAAGAGTGCAAAGTTGCAAAGTGGTGCAACTTTCGCTCTACAACTCGTGTGACCAAGCGGATTGTTCCAACACATCCAAATAGGTATTTTTATGCTAGGCATGGTCTTCTTTTGCATCGAAACACGTGGAATCGCTCTGAGCTATGTTCCACCGAATCAATCCCTTAAGGGTCCAAAGTGCAAAATGGATGCAAACTTTATCATGCTAGTAATTGGATACTGTGACACTTAGAAACTTCTCGTTTGATCCTACAGAAAGATGTTGGGCCCCTCTAGAAAAACCTCTCTCGGTTTTGGCTATCTTGCAGTGGTTTTTTGATGGCGGCGGATTTTCACTTGATGGAAAAGGTGTCAAATTCAAGTAGTGCAAAGTTGCAAAGTGGTGCAACTTCCGCTCTGCAACTCATGTGATAAAGCGGACTGTTCCAACACATCTGAATAGGTATTTTTACACTAGGCATGGTCCTCTTTCACACTGAAACACGTGGAATCACTCTGAGCTATGTTCCATCGGATCGATCCCTTAAGGGTCCAAAGTGCAAAATGGCTGCAAACTTCAACATGCTATTACTCAGATGTCGTGATGCTTATAAACTTCTTGTCTGATCCTATAGGATCATGTTGAGCTTGTCTACAAAAATATCTCTCGGTTTTGGTTCTCTCGGAGTGGTTTTCCAGTGGTGGCGGATTTTCACTTGATGGAAAAAGCATCAAATGCAAGCAATGGAAAGTTGCAGAGTGGTGCAACTTTCATTCTGCAACTTGTGTGACCAAACAGACTGTCCAACATGTCCAAATAGGTATGTTTACGCTAGGAATGGTTGTCTTTTACATCGAAATACGTAGAATCACTCTGAGCTATGTTCCACCGGATTGATCCCTTAGGTTGGAGGAGTCTTAAGTTGCAAATTTGTAAGTTGCTTAACTCAAAAAATTTGAAATGATATTGAATGGCCCACTTAGCATTCATTTCATCTAAGTTATGCTCATAGAGGTGAGGCACTAGGCCTTCTCAGGAGGTCACCCATTCTAGTATACTCCAGCTCAAGCGCTTAACCACAAAGTTTTTTCCCCAAGAAGGCACAGTGGAAAAGGCAGAATCCACTGTACTTTTGATGAGTGGAAAGGAATTCCTAAGAGACATGAAGGAGGAAGAAGGAGTTGTCTATGCAATCATGTTCAAGCCAAAGGAGGAGGAGTCACCTAGTCGGCTACCTATGATAGCAGAGGTGAAGCAACTGTTGGATTAGTTCAGGGATATCATTTGTGAAGGCACACCAACTACACTACCACATAAGAGGGCAATTAGTCATCAAATTGACTTTGTACCAAGAGCAACATTGCCTAACAAGGCTGCATACAAAATAACACCAGAGCAGAACAAGGAGATAGCAAGGCAAGATCAAGAACTTTTGGACCAAGGGTTGATTAAGAAAACCATAAGCCCATGTGTTGTTCCAGTGGTGTTGGCACCTAAGAAGGGAGATAAGTGGAGAATGTGTACTAATTCTAGGGCCATAAATAGGATAACCATTAGATATAGGTTTCCTATTCCTAGGATAGAAGACTTAATGGACTGTTTAGGGGGTGCTAAGTACTACTCCAAGATTGATTTGAAAAGTGGCTACTATCAGATTAGGATGAAAGAGGGAGATGAATGGAAGCCAGCTTTTAAAACCACAAAGGGGTTATATGAGTGGTTAGTAATGCTACAGATGAAAAGGATAGGGCCATGCAAAGTGTTGGCTAAGTATGGATCCAATGCATACAAGGTGGAGTTACCCAAGCAGATGTCCATTTCGCCTATCTTCAATGTGAAGGACTTGGTGAAGTATAAAGGAACATAAATAGATGAGGAACAATATAGTGCTAAGGTGAGTAAGGATGTAGATGAAATCAAGGTACCTGATCAAATCAGACCACAAGTGGACAAGATTCTAGACTCAAGGGTGAAGAAGAAGACTAGGCACAAGACATACATGGAGCACCTAGTGAAGTGGAGACATCAACCAGAGTCAGAGGCTACTTGGATAGTAGAAAGTGACTTTAAGAAGCATGGAATTAGTGAGGAGCTCTTGACACCATAGGTTCCTTAACTTCTTTGTTGTAGGGGGGAGAATGGTGCAGGAGCACCTTAAGGTTTTTTGGAGAGATCTTTGCAATTTTGGCTTGTAGGTGGTTCTAGCCAACCACCAAGGGAATAAGGACTATGATGTAAAGTCCCAAGAGTGTTTTTGATGAGTGAATTGGAAATAGGTGATGTAAGATGGGGTTGGATGGAACACTCACTATTCCATGCTCTGGGTCTCACCTTGGCAATCCCCTATGGTGGCACTCTCCACCACCTTCACCTATAGGTCCTATCTTAGGTATAGGTACCCCTGGTTCTACTGGCCATCCCAACTTTCATCCAAGTTCACAACTACCAAACCAAACTTGGTGCTTTGTCACTATCTCACCCTTGACCCTTAATCTTCCCTAAAGGTCAAACACTCTCAACACTCAGTTAGATCCTTGCACGGGTGTAGAGATGCAAAATAATGCTTCTTAGCATCCTATTAGGGTTGTTGAACAACCACTAGGATCCATTTCTCCGTCCCTCCCTCCAAACCCTCACCTAGGGTCAAAAAGGCTACAAGCCTAGAGCCCTAACCCGAGAAAAGTGGATGTTTCTCAAAACTTTCCCAAAGTATGCCAAAACTTCCCTATGGTTTCTTGGTCCTGATACCAAGTTCTTCAATATTTTCAAGGTCTTAGTCCTTTTCTTGCCGTACAAAGGCTCATTCATCAATTTAGCAAATATAGGGTCTTTTTGTCAACTCTTGGCCACCTGGGTGAACTATCATGGAGTTCTTCCATCAAATGGATTGGTGTAGCCTCTTAACTATTACCAGACCTCTGTAGGGCCTCCTTCCACCTTTCTACCATGGGTTTTGGCATGGAGAGGTCTTCCCTGCAAGTGAGGTGCTTCCCACCCCTTGACTTTCCTAGCTAGGCACTATTTAGCTTGCCTAGGAAAGGTCTTCTTTCATGCACACTTGACCCCTAATGACTCCTAACACTACTAAAAGTATAGGCATGGAGCCTAGCCACTATTTCCAAGAGCCCATACACTAGGTACAGGGGAAAGGTGGACTAGAACTCCATTTATTGCAGCTTGCTAGGCAGAATAACCCAAAAACAAGAACCTAGAGAACTGAAATAAAAAACTTGAACGATGAAACAACCAGTTATTGACGAAACAACACTTTGAGATCAACTAAAATACATTCCACATGTATGCCAATTCCTGGTTATGCTATTAACACACTGCCAAGATCTCAAACATAGAAAATTAAGTAATTACTCCTACTGTTCTTCTTTCTCCTTCATGAAAAATTCAAAATTACAAAACTTCAAATGCCTTCCAACCTTTCACACAGGTTGAGGAAATCCTTAAAAAGGTTCAAAAAGTGGTTACCCTTCCCCTTGGTCAGACATAACCACCACATTAAGCCAAAATTGCACATATGCAACATTTTGGGCTTTATTTCCAATTACTAGAAACTACCAAACATGAGTGTCTAAAATCACAACTCTTCCACTCTTGATAGCTCCTGACCAAGACATTTTTAAGTCTCTTCCACAATTTCAATGGTCAACATGAACTTATCACATTTAAAACAAAACTTAACAAATCTTTCCTATTCCTAGTGTTTCCTAGGTGTTCTTCTAGGTGCTCCTGCACCAATAGGTTTGTTAGGGGCTTGTAGTTTGGGTAAGTCTTGGACACTGTGAGCATTTTGAGCAATGTTGCCTTGGCTATTTGTCCTAAAAGTTGGAAAATGGCATTAATGATGCTCTAAGCCCGACCCAAGGGTCCTAGCACATGGGAGAAAGGTATATAAGGTCAGAAAAACCCTAATACCTGGGTTGGAGGATTGTTTTCATGAATTAAGACTTGAAGAGTACATTTTTGTGATTGGAAGAGTGCAAATTTCATTGAATTTCTATTTTTGTGCCTTCATCCAGTCAAGAATGGATTGAAAGGACTTATCTGATGCTTTGAGTCTTCCATTTGTGTCACTTAATTACCTTGTGTAGCATTAGATTATTCATCTAGACTGATTGGTTATCTTTTTGCAAGTTTTTGGTGTTCTTGGTCTCATTTCCGGTTTAGGCCAGTTTTTTGAATAATGAGTCCCACTTGACTTCCCATGGCTTTCCTCTCATGGAAACTTGGAATAAAGTTGGGGATTGTGTAAATATTGTACATATAGGTTTTGGGGTCTTGTTTTGTAGGGAAGGTGATGAAATCATCAAGCACTAAGTGAGTGCAAGTGCATTCTAGCTAGTAGCTTGGAGAGGACATCAACAAGGAGAGTTGCTAAATGGATTGGTTTGTGCCAATCAAGAGTATGGGAGTGTAGGCACATGTATCTCAGTCATGTGTGTGCCAGGAGGAGAGTTAATGAGGTCGTTGAAGCTGTCAAAGAAGGAAAAAGAGCCAAAAACCCTAGGAACCCTTGAAAATAGGGGGTTTGAGGACAATCATATGTACAGACACTTGTAGGACCTAAGGCCTGGTAAATATTAGAGCCTTGATGGTCAAAAGAAAGAATCTACAAAAACATTTGGGGGTTTTTAAGACTGTTTGTGAGAAAAGACAAGAAAACGGGTTCTAGGAGGCCAAATTGGGGCAAAAGGCTACAAGGCCTAAAATTGAGTTTTTCAAGAAAGTGATGGGTAAAAAGTGAAAGAATCCTATGAGATGGATCAGTGCGGAGTCAAATCAACAAGGGGATAGTGAGAATACCCTTTCCTAGCCCCTGGAGTGGTTAGGACACTTTGGGTCAGTGTGGAGCCCAAGGAAGCTTAGTGGTGGATTGGGAGTGATGGAGAAGAATTTGAAATTGGTGGAGACTCTTACTTGGTGAGAGGGGTTTAGGAGTGATCCCTTAGTAGGGTAGAGAGGAATACCCTAGGAAGACTAGATAATAGGTCTTGGGAAGAGCAATAGCGCTCTTGAGGGATAAATGGTTTGTTTGGAAACAAGGATGGGTTCTCTCTTCATCAACATATACATTATTCCTCGATGTGTTCACACCTGTGTTACAAGACTAGGACTCGCCTCAGACTTGACAAGCCATTTTTTGACTTGGACTCGGGCTCGGAGCCCAGACTCGACAAATATAAAAACCTAAGAAATTCAAAGATTTGTAAGGATTTAAAACTTGTTTCATGCACCCTTTAATAAATAGACCTTAAAGACACAATAGCATCATCAAATAGAAATTACTATGATCCCATACACAAACATACATCAATCACATAAGTATAAGCACAAATTTTAGCTGAAGGAAATAACACATTTAGATATATAAATATTGTGATATTGCTATCAGGATTCAATTGTGTAGTTTTACAAGTCAAACTCATTGACCCATGATTCATCAGTAGTGGTTCACAAGAACCCATCTCTCATGATAATGAATGGTTCATAAGGAGGAAGATAAATCTTCATACATTTCTTCTATCACAAATGAGATAAGTGCTTGGTTTCATGAAGGTCATGAGACAACCATTAATGGGGAGTGGATACATGAAGAACTGATGGAGAATGATAATGGCTTCAGACCTGCTATAAAGGATTTTTTTTTTCATTTCAATGATGCAAGAGGTTTTTGGTTTCACTACCAAAATGAGCCTACGAAGAATGCATGTGAAACTCCTTTTGACCTTGAGGGTGTACTTACTCCATCTCAAGGATCATGCATTGAGGATGACATAGATCAATGCTAGGGCTAACCAATTAATAATTATACATGTGAATAAGTCAAACATGTACATGTCAATAAGGGAACTACAAGTACTCATAAACACGTAAGCCTCAAAAAGTATACACATGAATACATAGTATACACAAATTAAAACAAAGTATATGCACAAATACAAGGTATATGCATGCAAACATGTAAGCCACAAAATATACACTCGAATGCACGTAAGTCACAAAGTATACACGTAAGTTGTAAAGTATACACTTGAATATACGTAACTCATATCTATTGAACCATCAATTTAGAATGCAAATATGGACAGACATCGAAAAAAGATATTTGTATTAACCAAATAGCCATGTAGGCATACATAAATATATGTCGATATAAGTATGAAATATATGTACAAAATAGCCATGTAGGCTTACGAGAATGCCATCTAGGCATACAATGTCAAATATGTCCAATAAAAAATATGTACAAAATTGCCATGCAAACATACAATAAAGGACTCTGGAATCAAAATTCATTGCTCTCCATGCCCAGGAAATAAAATATTTCCCTTTCCTTTTTGCTCAGATGGAGATAGGTCTATCACTCATTTTTGCTGCGCTCGTGGAGTGCTCCTGCTACTCCTCCTAGGGTTTAGTTCATGGTGATTTTTAACTATTACAATAAGAAGTAAAGACATGAATATATAGAAATTAAATTATAAAAAATGATATATTTGAAAAAATAATCACTTACAGCCATCTCACGATCTCTATCCACGAGGGAAATATCCTCATGCCCATGCTCAGGCATGCTCAAGCCCTGTATAAACCATGCAAATAGACAAAAACTACGTGAATCAATAATGGTTTGATTTCTCACTAACTAACATCTATAACAATAAATGTAAATTAAAATTTGCTAATTTGCGTCATACCTCTTCTATCAGAGCCATCAAGGATTGTATAGCATATGTCATACCAATATCCATTGCCCTCGTCCCATTCAGAGGTGTATCATCTCGCAACAACTAAAAATAAAACAACAAATTATTCAACGTAATCAACGATGTGCATGGATAAACTACACAAATCTATTAAGTACTTGATTAATTAGTTAAACTCTTTATTCTATTACCTGCGTGAAGGTTTGAGTAAATCCACCGCCATTGGGAAGTGTTCCATCAAAACCTCCAATATTAGTCTGTTCAACATCCAAAATTGCATATTAAATTACCATTCATAAAACAATGCCATTAATATGCAATAAACTTATAATTGTTTACTAGTTACATACCCTAGCGATAGGTGTACTGCAAAAATAGGTTGGTGGGGGGGCGGTGTATCCAGTCTCAACACTGTGAACCTGCAATTTTATTAAAATCATAATTTTTTTTTAGTTAATCTTGTATTTCAAAATCAAAATTTAATAAATTAAATTCAATGAACACATGCACTAACTTTTACCTGACTATCAATGCCATATGCCTCATGCAAAATGTTAGCTGCCCTCTCCATCTCCATAGCTGCAGATGGATCCTACGTACCAGTCTCCTGAGGGTCGGTGGGGTCATGTGAACAAGTAGCCTTGTAAGATTGACACACATGTGTTCGAAGACCACCACTAGAAGACTCCCCTGGATGGCGCTGTAGAATAGGGCTAGTATGATGGATGACACTCTGGGTCAAAGTGCTGATTGCCTACAATGTCTCTATGTCAGCACTTTCCTTCATGACGAAAGGCATAACAATGTGCTCATGAGGTGGCCTAGTGAGAGCTCGTCTACCTTGCCGCGTAGGATCCGGCTATGCACCAGGTGTATCCTGAGCTGACCCCCCACCTCTCCCCTGGAAATCCCTCATATCAAAATAATTTGGGATTTTGTTTAATATGAACTCACTATATAGTTTCCTAAGGAAATATTGTGGGACCTTGCAATTGTTGCACGGTGGGTAATCGAAGACCATGTACCACCTATCATAAAACCGCTCCTTCATTTTTTAGTGGTGGCACCAATGGATAGGAAACCTCTTCGCATTGAGGGTAAGATTTTGATTTGTGCATGGGTCGGTGAATAATGAACACAAATCACCTTTTGTTATTTTTAAATCTTTCACATCCTTGTATGATAGTTTGTTTGCATAATACTCCTTGGCTGCCTGCCTCCTATCTTCCCATCCAGTTATTTGTTTGCTAATTGAATCTACATTTTTTAACATATCTTTCAATGAATTTGCTAGGGTCACTCTTTCTGTGGTTGAACCATTTGGATCACTCAACCTATTGATCAAATCCTCAATTTGTTTTTTGTTGTTCTAGATTTCACTCATTAAATTTTGTTGAGTGCCAGGAGGGGGTTGAGTGATTGGTGGAGGAGGTTGATGTTGTGGTTGATTTTGATCTTGAGGATTTGGTTGGTCCTCTTGTTGAGGATTTTGAGGGTTTGTAGGTTGATTTGCATCTCCTAAAAATTAAAACAAAAAGATATCAAATTCAACCTAAAACTAACAAATTCAAAACAAAAAGCATAGAATCCTTACCTCTTACAGCTCCTCGTCGTCATGGCACCATCGTTGTGAAGAAATTCAAATTTTTGGTGAAGAATTCTTCTCCTAGAACGCAAGCGTGATATTTGGGGTTGTTGGCCGTGGGTGGAGCAAAAAAACCAGTCGAAATGCAAATGAGAGATTTGTATTTGTTTTTTTGCTTTTAACAGAAGATAATAATGCGCTCGTGTTATGTCTTTGTATTTGTGGCTGAAGGGAACTTACCTAGGTTTAACGAAAGACATAAAACAAGCACGTTATAACGCGCTCGCGTTATGGCTTTCAAGTTTTTTTTTTAGGGTGTCCACGGAATTGCTACCCATTTCCATGCACCCGCCCGTCTTCAAAATCTCACATTCCATTGTTGTGTTTCAATTTCGCACCATTGAAAAAAGAAACTGCAAATAATAATTCTGAATGGGAAACGCAGTGCTGGGTTTCAATAAAAAAACTGTCCAAAATTATTCTCAATGGGAAAATAGTGCTGGGTTTCATTTTTTTGAATCTCCTTGTTTTAATGTAGAGGGTTTTACAAGTTCTTTGTCTTTGATATTTGGGAAACAGAATATGGAGTATTTCGGTTGCTTGAATGTCTTCAAAATCTCACATTCCATTGTTGTGTTTCAATTTCGCACCGTTGAAAAAAGAAAAGTGCAAATAATAATTCTGAATGGGAAACGTAGTGCTGGGTCTCAATAAAAAAACTGTCCAAAATTATTCTCAATGGGAAACACAGTGCTGGGTTTCATTTTTTTGAATCTCCCTATTTTAATGTAGAGGGTTTTACAAGTTCTTTGTCTTTGAAATTTGGGAAATAGAATGGGGAGTATTTCGGTTGCTCGAATGTCTTCAAAATCACACATTCCATTGTTGTGTTTCAATTTTGCACCATTGAAAAAAGAAACTGCAAATAATAATTCTGAATGGGAAACACAATGCTGGGTTTCAATAAAAAAACTGTCCAAAATTATTCTCAATGGGAAACACAGTGCTGGGGTTCATTTTTTTGAATCTCCTTGTTTTAATGTAGAGGGTTTTACAAGTTCTTTGTCTTTGAAATTTGGGAAACAGAATGTGGAGTATTTCGGTTGCTCGAATATCTTCAAAATCTCACATTCCATTGTTGTGTTTCAATTTTGCACTGTTGAAAAAACAAAGTGCAAATAATAATTCTGAATGGAAAACACAGTGCTGGGTCTCAATAAAAACTGTCCAAAATTATTCTCAATGGGAAACATAGTGCTAGGTTTCATTTTTTTGAATCTCCTTGTTTTAATGTAGAGGGTTCTACAAGTTCTTTGTCTTTGAGATTTGGGAAACAAAATATGGAGTATTTCGGTTGCTCGAATGTCTTCGAAATCTTACATTCCATTGTTGTGTTTCAATTTCACACCATTGAAAAAAGAAACTGCAAATAATAATTCTGAATGGGAAACGCAGTGCTGGGTCTCAATAAAAAAACTGTCCAAAATTATTCTCAATGGGAAACACAGTGCTGGGTTTCATTTTTTTGAATCTCCTTGTTTTAATGTGGAGGGTTTTACAAGTTCTTTGTCTTTGAAATTCAGAAAACAGAATGGGGAGTATTTCGGTTCCTCGAATGTCTTCAAAATCTCACATTCCATTGTGTTTCAATTTCGCACCATTGAAAAAAGAAACTGCAAATAATAATTCTGAATGGGAAATGCAGTGCTGGGTTTCAATAAAAAAACTGTCCAAAATTATTCTCAATGGAAAACACAGTGTTGGGGTTCATTTTTTTGAATCTCCTTGTTTTAATGTAGAGGGTTTTACAAGTTCTTTGTCTTTGAAATTTGGGAAACCGAATGTGGAGTATTTCGGTTGCTCGAATGTTTTCAAAATCACACATTCCATTGTTGTGTTTCAATTTCGCACCATTGAAAAAAGAAACTGCAAAAAATAATTCTAAATGGGAAACACAGTGCTGGGTTTCAGTTATTTTAATCATTCACTTGAAATGTAAAGGGTTTTGTTATGGTCGGTTGCTTGTTTCTTAACACCCATGTTTTTGTTAAAGGTGGCAGATTTTTGATCCCAGGTTTTTGTTCGGCATGGTGCTTCCTGGTGAAGTTGCGGAACATGAAAACGAGCTAGTACCAATCATTCAGCCTAATCTAATTTGGCTCAAGGAGGAACAACTCGACATTGTTTCTGAGCTACGTTCGCTTGCATGGAAGGAACAGTCCAGCTATGTTGAATATTTGAGGGTGATCTCTATCCTAGATAGAGAGGAAGAGAAAGCGGAATTTAATAATTTGGTTGATGAAATGCTTGCGGAGATTTTACGGGGTCCACTTCCTCCGGATGTTTAGTGAACTTGTTTTCTATCGACTGAAACTTAATCTTTAATTTACATGCATGTAAATTTTGTAATTATGAATAGTCACTGATTTCATAGGGTGTAATGGAAACAGTGTCTGTTACGCGGCCATGGAGCCTTTGAACCCATATTTTGTATTGAGAAAAAAAGGAAATGAGATTGAATCCTTTAGTTTTTTAATATTTTCTTGATCTCAAATGTCTTTGTGCTTCTACGATTGTTCTTGAATATGATATTTGCTGAGTTGAATAGTGTTGATTTTATATTTGTTGAATTTGTGAATTCTAAAAGAAATCATCTTGTCAAATTAGTTTGTTGTTTTTATCTTTCCTTGTCTCAATATGGAATGTTACAATAAAGTATGACTATCTTCCAAATCACACATTCCATTGTTGTGTATAAATTTCAATCGATTGATAAGAAAACTCCACAAAATAATTCTGAATGGGAAACACGGTGCTGGGTTATAGTTATTTGAATCTCCTTGTTTAAATGTAGGGGGTTGTATCATGGTGGGTTGCTTGCTTCTTAACACCTATGAGTTTGCAACATGGAATGTCTTCCAAACCACACATTCCATTGTTGTGTTTGAATTTTGCATGATTGAAAGAAAAGTGCAGAAAAAAATTGTTATTCGGAAAACACAGTGTTTGGGTTGTTGGACTATCCGATTTCCAGCATGCATTTGTGTTATATTTTATGCATAGCTCGATTGAATCTATCACCTTTAATTTTCATCGATTGAAGCTGAAATGTCATATTGGTTTTACGTGGGTGAGAGCAATGCAAGCACATTTTATCTTTGTTTAATGAATTATTTTTTCCTTCTTCACACAATCCACACTGATTTTAAGTATTCATCCAATTTTGTGATTTCCTAGAATAGGGAGAGGTTTGAAATGGAAGAAGCTAGATGAATTGGAGGTGTAGATGTACAAAATGGAGGCTCTCCTTTTTTGTCTTTTGATTTGGAATGGGCTACTATTTTCGTCAACAAGGATAAGGTCCCTGACCTTGTTGCAACAATTCCTCTTAGAAGACTTGATCAGTTCATTCATGGTGAAATGTATGTTGAAGGTGTAGAAACAAAATTTTTGGACAAGAAAATAAGAGAACCTACCACCTCCTATGCCATCTACGAGAAAACTTATAGCAAAACAATTTTGTATAAGAGGTTTGTATATATCGACATTCATTTCTATGGCCGAATGATATTTTACTCTCTTGGTTGAACATGATGAGATGATGCCTTTCTTGTAGCTACTAGTGTCAATACGGTCCTAAAGACAATAGAAACTAGCCTCCACCAGAGAAGAAACCACATAAGATGTTCATACAAAAGCGAGGTTGTCAATACCACTTCATGGTAAAGGTTATGGAAGGCAAACCCGATGTTGCCTATATTATCTACAAAGAAATGTTCCACGTAGATAAAAATGGTGAATTTTGCCATGGCATTCATGACGCAAGTGGAGAGAAGCGTTCTATGTTTTCCACTAATCTATCCACAGAGTGTAAAAGCTATATTGAAAGCCTTTTGCTCATGGATGTTAGTGTTAATGCAATAATGGATAGACACGTCAGTGATCCTCTGTTATGTGGCATGATGTCCAAGAGGGATCAATTCCTTACAAGAAAGGATGTAATGAATGCATGGAAAAAGGTGCATTGTACTCACACACAAAAACAAAAATTTGATTCCACAAGTATCTTATTGTGGAGTGGAGAAGACTTTGAAAAATTCTTCTACTTTCAATAAATCGATGGGAATAATACGCCTTTTGTTATCGGGGTTCAGATTCCTTGGATGTTGGATAGGATGGTTAGTTGCTTGCACAATTTAGTCATCTCGATGGATTCCACATTTGCAACTAACAAATATGAGGTGAGGGCTTACAAACATTGACAAATAGTTCGTTGTGTTTTCAATGATCTTACTGGCTATAAACTTCACAATGCTCATCCCGAGTTATTCTCTCTACAGTACCCATTGTATACTCTCCTTGTTTTCAATGAGCAACAGAGTGGTGTGTCGGTTGCATGGGTAATATCATCATGAAACAAGATTGAGGACATCTCTGCATGGCTACACGTATTGCTCGAATGTGGAAGAAGAGCCAAGCTCGACTGGAGAATCAATTCATTTTTGACTGATGATGCGAGTGGAGAGATCCAAGCCATACAGTATGTGCATCCCTTTCTTCATTTGTGTACCTTTCTCATTTGCTATTCATTTTCAATGCCACTTTCTCATGCAGTCAAGTGGTAAACAATATCGTTGGTATTGCCTATCAGGGTTGTCTTTCAATGCCATGTGCTTCTATGCCTATGGCATGTCAAAAGGGCTTGGCTAAAGAATGTATAAAATTATGCAGCCAAGGAAAGGGAAATGGACTTCTTCCGTAGTCTTGGCACAATCATGATGGTAATCGTTGACATCGAAGATTCCGTCACTCAGCTATTGAACTCTTTCTTTGAGGAGTTCAATGATCAGGCCTGATTCTTAGAGTACTTCAAGAAGACTTGGTGCGAAGGAGAAGGTCGAATTGGTCAGTTGACAGTTTTCGTCACCTCGCATGATTCACACCATTCAAATTCTTTGATGTCACATCTAATACATTGTGGCTTACTTGACTATTGGATGTTTTTGTTTGCAGCCATGTGGGCAAAAAATTGCAGACTATTCCCACATGCCAACCAGGATACGAATGCAGCCATTGAGTCATACCATTGTGTACTAAAAACTCGAAACTTGTGCGATCGTTTAAAAAAATGCAATAGGAGAATGGACTATTTGTATTACACACTTGTGTATAAAATGGAACCATTCTATAGGAAAAAGGAAAATTTGCAGCATTATGGTTTTCTGATGAACAAAAATTATTTAAATATGCGATCTAGTGTGGAGCGGGCCAAGGCAATTTCAGACGATGACTGTATTCTCAATGAAATAGATCCTAGACGCTACTGGGTGAAAAGTCAAAGTAGGTCAATGCACTACCTTGTTCAAAAATTTGGGAAGCACCTTTTTGTTTGTGATTGCCCTTGGAGTTTGGAGGGGAACACTTGCAAACATGTCGTGAAGGTTGCTCACTTGATTAAAAGATCATTTGCTGCTGAAGGGGTGCTCCATGGTAAGTGAATTTCAATTTGAATTGTGTTACTTTATTGGTGTCAATTGTGTTTTTTATTTTTTATAGCCTAATACAAATTTCTTTTGGGTCCTCATTTAGACGGGGAGGTCAACCAATTGATTCAAACATAGATTTCAATGAGACATTGTTAGAGGGTGCCGTAGAAGAAAACAACTGTAATGTTTTGACCCCTGTTCAAGCTCCTTCTATGACTGATGTATATGATGAACATGTGGTGACAATGTCTCTTTGGAATGACACTAATGAGCTCTTGAAGAAAGTGATGCGTACACCGCCACAATCTCTACAACAGGTGCAATCATATACAAAATGCATGGAAAAGTTTGTAGAAGACCTACGGTAATCAAATGCATTTCCGTTTGAATTCATTATGGATCCTGATCAAGCTGCAAGTAGCACTGTTCGCATGCGTCCATGGTTTAGTGCAACCAGGGATCGTCGTCGACGTCCAACCTGACGTACAAAGCATTCCATAGAACAGTCAGATCACCGAACCCCTTTGGATGACTCCTTTCCATTGTCTGTGAACAATAGTTTGAATTTGAATGTCAATATGCAATGTCAGACTTCAGGTGCAACTGCTATGGATGTGGCAGAGGATACAACATCTAATACGAGTGAGTATGAGAAAACCCATTTCAATTTATTTATTGTAATAGGAATTGTTTTTGTAGATTCCTTTTTCTAGTATGTTCTTGTACCACACCATGAACTTTATGATTTCGTTTATGAATTTTTTTGTTCACTTCAGCATTCCAAACTCGAGAAAGGAGTCCTTGTAGGTGACTGTCTCTTGTGGGTGTAAACCCAATGGAAGGTATGGTTCAAATTTAATAACTTTGCTTGGTATGACGTTATATAATTTAAGAAGTGTATTTGTTGAATGATGTAGGGGAAGCAAACCATTCAATGTTTGGTTGCTGATCTTTATAAAATACAGAAGATTTCCAATGAAAAAGGATGCGAACAAGTTGGTAACTGAGGAAAGTGCATTCAAAGGGGTTGAAAGTTTGTTCCTAAAGCATGGGTAGACATTTCTAAACATGTTTCATACGGTGGTAGAGCATGGGAAGGTTTCGAATACAATATTCTATTAAAGCCTCATTTGATAGAGTTTTTTTTGTGCATAAAGTAAGGGTTTAGTAGATCAGCGTTGCCTTGAGCCTTTGTATTTTTAAAAGTAGATGATGATTTAAGACCTGCTCCTTTCTAGATTTTGGCTAATTGAGTGCATTTCCAGCGGTAGAGTCATGTTTTCAAGCATTCTTTTCAAAACAATAGCATCTCAATTTCTGGTATGTAAAAATTTGGCACAGATGGGTTTCTGGAACATAAAATACCTTATGGAACAAACACTTCAAAAAATCTCTTCTTCACTATCATGGACCCCAAAATAGGCCTATTTTACAAACAAAATAATTAAACCAAATTCTTCAAGCACGACTAATTAAGACTGGCAAGAAGGTGAACTTCGAGACCTTCTTTTGTTACAGTCTACAGAAAATAAAAATGTCAAGCAGAACCCACTGTGTTTTCCATCCTCCAATTATGATTATTTGCATCTTGTGTTCGTAACAAAACTATATTTTGTACAATTCAGTACTTCAACTCATGTGATTGCAAGAAATAAAATGCTCAAATTATTTTCCATGTTGGAAAAGACACCGTCCATACATAGTTACTTAGTTATGAAAAGTTTTCTTTCGCTTTCAATATTTTTTACCAACTGTTTCGTGTGTTTCCAATTAGAGAATGTTGTTGTATGTGCTGAAATTTTTGTTCTCTTTCCTTTCAAGCATTGTTCTTCCCACTGTTTGAATCGTGCGTTGCCATATGCCCTTTCGAGATACTGCACTTGTCGCCTCATTCAGTTGAAACAATAGGTAGAATATCTTTAGTGCATACATTATCTAAATAAGTCCACTTTGCTTGCTTATTTTTTCACTCTTTCCATTGCATTGACAATGTCCTTCTAATTAGAGAATGCATGTCTACCATCTAAAATAGTTGTTTTGTCTTTCATTTCAGGAATTTTACAACCTGTTGCTGCAGTCCTATAGAAGATGTCTCATAGTTCTTGAGCATGGGTGGCTAGTTGGTTGAAGAACTACCACCCATATCTGCCATGCAATATTCTTGATCGAATCGAGGAACTCAGCCTCCCATACAGGTTGTGTGAAAAGATGTTAATGAGAATTAATAGAAAAGGTCCAAACCGCACAGATTTGCAATATGATAATTATGCTCACCTCTTCAATAGCATCTTTGGAGTTTGGGCGCATATGGGCATGGATGTTCAATATTACAATTTAAAAATAGAGATTGTCAATTTATGTGATTGGCCAATGTCTGTTTACCGAGAAATTCGAGACCTTATCCTAGTTGGATGCATATGGAAGGTGTGCATTAGACCAACAGTTATCATACAGGGGCACAATCTTATGGATCAGCTGAGCATGAGGTTTATGAGATTCCTCAAGGGGGAATCTGTAATTAGTAATCACAAAGGTCCTGTGGAGGAATGGTTGCTAGCCGTGTTCAAATTCAACCACATTGTCAGGTTTGAGATCCACCGTGTGAGGCCCTCCTTCAGGCTGCTACATGAGAATTATGGGATGGCAACATTGTATGTTGTCAATTCTACCTTGACAATCAGAGTGCAACAAATGCTTCTAGATGCTGAGAACACAGAGATTATACCTGTTCGTAAATGGTTGACATAGTCTTCAGTGTGACCAGTATTAAATGTGCATTGTAATTTTGTTCAGATTGTGTAATATTGACGCGAAATATTTTTACATTTCATTGTCTAATGCGTATTGTTATTATAAAATTTGATGGTGAACTTGAATACACTACTTTCTTACAATATGTGTTTTCCATTCTACAACTTTTCTTGTGCATCTTCTCATCAAAATGTATAAGGATATTGAAATGGAATGCTGAAATGGAATATCAAAATCTGCAACTTTTCTTGTCTTCTTACTGTGTGCATAACAATAGCTGCTGTCATCTTACTGTTTTTCTTAAAGTAAGGGGTGTCATAAAACAAGAAACTAAAGTTGAAAAGACTATTTTGTTACAGTCCAAAAAAGAAAATAAGTGAGGCACAACCCACTATGCTTTGCATGATGCTACTGTTATGTGAATAATGTGCTGGGCAGAGATCGAACAAGAGTGTTTTGCTGAAAGTAAGGGTTGTTAAAAATTATGAATCTCAGATTCAATACATTTTCCTCTTACTCTGTGCATAACACTACCTGCTAACTTCTTACTATTTTTGCAAAGTCAGTGACAACCCCTTCTGTTTTCCATAATACAACAGTTAAGTAGATTTTTTGTTGGAAACATATGAATAGGTAGTGAGCAAGACTATTTTTCTTAAAGAAAGGGGTCTCATAAGACAAGAAAGGGAAGTTGAAAACATTATTTTGTTACATTCTAGAAAAAAATAATAAGTGAGCCACAACCCACTATGCTTTCCATGATGCTACTGTTATGTGAATTTTGTGTTGGGCAGAGATCGAGCAAGAGTGTTTTGCTGAAAGTAAGGGTTGTTAAAAATTATGAAGTTCAGATTCAATACATTTTCCTCTTACTTTGTGCATAACACTACCTGCTGACTTCTTACTATTTTTGCAAAGTCAGTGACAACCCATTGTGTTTTCCATACCGCAATAGTTAAGTAGATTTTTTGTTGGAAACATATGATCAGGTAGTGAGCAAGACTGTTTTTCTTAAAGAAAGGGGTCTCATAAGACAAGAAAGGGAAGTTGAAAAAAATATTTTGTTACATTCCGGGAAAAAATAATAAGTGAGCCACAACCCACTGTGCTTTCCATGATGCTACTGTTATGTGAATTTTGTGTTGGGCAGAGATCGAGCAAGAGTGTTTTGCTAAAAGTAAGGGTTGTTAAAAATTATGAAGCTTGGATTCAATACATTTTCCTCTTACTCTGTGCATAACACTACCTGCTGTCTTATTACTATTTTTGCAAAGTCAGGGACAACCCATTGTGTTTTCCATACCGCAACATTTAAGTAATTTTTTTGTTGGAAGCATATGAACAGGTAGTGAGCAAGACTATTTTTCTTAAAGAAAGGGGTCTCATACAACAAGAAAGGGAAGTTGAAAACATTATTTTGTTACATTCTGGGAAAAAATAATAAGTGAGCCACAACCCACTGTGCATTCCATGATGCTATTGTTATGTGAATTTTGTGTTGGGTAGAGATCGAGCAAGAGTGTTTTGCTGAAAGTAAGGGTTGTTAAAAATTATGAAGCTCGGATTCAATACATTTTCCTCTTACTCTGTGCATAACACTACCTGCTGTCTTCTTACTGTTTTGGCAAAGTCAGGGACAACCCATTGTGTTTTCCATACCGCAATAGCTAAGTAAATTTTTTGTTGGAAGCATATGAACAGGTAGTGAGTGAGACTGTTTTTCTTAAAGAAAGGGGTCTCATAAGACAAGAAAGGGAAGTTGAAAACATTATTTTGTTACATTTTGGGAAAAAATAATAAGTGAGCCACAACCCACTGTGCTTTCCACGATGCTACTGTTATGTGAATTTTGTGTTGGGTAGAGATCGAGCAAGAGTGTTTTGCTGAAAGTAAGGGTTGTTAAAAATTATGAAGCTCGGATTCAATACATTTTCCTCTTACTCTGTGCATAACACTACCTGCTGTCTTCTTACTATTTTGGCAAAGTCAGGGACAACCCATTGTGTTTTCCATACCGCAATAGCTAAGTAAATTTTTTGTTGGAAGCATATGAACAGGTAGTGAGTGAGACTATTTTTCTTAAAGAAAGGGGTCTCATAAGACAAGAAAGGGAAGTTGAAAACATTATTTTGTTACATTTTGGGAAAAAATAATAAGTGAGCCACAACCCACTGTGCTTTCCACGATGCTACTGTTATGTGAATTTTGTGTTGGGCAGAGATCGAGCAAGAGTGTTTTGCTGAAAGTAAGGGTTGTTAAAAATTATGAAGCTCGGATTCAATACATTTTCCTCTTACTCTGTGCATAACACTACCTGCTATCTTCTTACTGTTTTTGCAAAGTCAGGGACAACCCATTGTATTTTCCATAACGCAACATTTAAGTAAATTTTTTGTTGGAAGCATATGAACATTGGAAGCATATGAACAGGTAGTGAGCAAGACTGTTTTTCTTAAAGAAAGGGGTCTCATAAGATAAAAAAGGGAAGTTGAAAACATTATTTTGTTACATTCCAGGAAAAAATAATAAGTGAGCCACAACCCACTGTGCTTTCCATGATGCTGCTGTTATGTGAATTTTGTGTTGGAAACATATGGGTAGATATTGAAAAAGAGTGTTTTGCTTGAAGTAGGTTTTGTTAAAAGAGTACAACGAGAACTTCAAAACATTCATTTCTCACAGCCTGCATTACTTGATTGAGATATTTTGATGGGCCTATTTTAATCACCTTTGCAATTGTTGACATGAGTCTGATTTTCATCATTCTGTTCTTGAGGCATAGACCTTGTTAATTCGGAAGTTGATTTGATCTTGTGAGTGAGTCATGGATAGTCCTTATTTCTATGTTTCCAGGATTGAGACCCAACAATATTTTTTAGGTAGTTATATATATATAATATGCATTACAAATGGTGCATTTGAAATATTAGTATATCATTCTATCCACTTGTATGGATTATCACAATCCAAAACTAGATTATCGACACTTGATGGGTTTCAAATCCCGTACCTCATGGATTGTTTAAAAAAAAAAAAAAATCTCAAATTTATTGATAAATGGTGGCATCAATTGTTCCCATACCAACCACTTTAGCATTAATAACCAAATGTAAAGTGCAAGCTCTAGAGAAATTTAGTTATGAAGCATGTTTGATGATTTTTAACATGTATGAACATAAAGACCATAGCCAGATCGTGGAGACTGAACATTATACAAACCGAAAAGCTGAAATATTTACAAGATAACATAATCTTACAACAACTTTATAACTGAATGACATGATAAATAAATGAACATGAGGAGCAAAACTATCTTCATAACTGTTTCAACTCATATAATTCTATTTGCATATAGCCACAATTTTAGATCCTTATCACAATATGCAAGATGAGTGAACATGAAACAATATGCAGTGTACTAGAGTTGAAAAACACTTGTATGCCAAGTCAAGTGATTATCAAAGAACTGAAATGAAGAGACCATGAACTGAATTACCAAACCAATACTGGCTTGTTTACCAATCAAGAACATCTTATTATCTTATTGCTTTGACATTAATGCCAACACATGCTAGAGGGGACAACACAAGAGTCATGTAAAATTTGTGTTCCAAACATATTAACAGATAGTGAACAAGACTATTTTTCTTAAAGTCTGATATGAAATGGATAACAATTATTTGTTCCAATGACATGAAATAAGTATATATGCCTATATGTTCAGCATAATTGTACAATAATAAAATAATTAAAAAATCCCATGAAAAGTCTCATATCAAATGTATAACACCATAGTGGTGAAACAATGCAAATGGTGTATCTCTACACCACAATTGTTCAATATTGAAATATTTAAACCCACAGAGTAGAATCAATATTTGGAGCTTGTCTCATCAATTCCTACGCTGCCTATTCCTTGCAATCGAGTTCAGGCCTGCGTAAAATATGACACATTTCTTAGGGTTGTGTATTTTGGGGTGGGGTGGGATGATTCCAGATCCACGAACCCTCGTAGATGATGAACGTGAAACAATAGATTTCTTCATACTTTGTGCTTTGTCTGTGTCAGGTTTAACAGCTTCACCCTATAGCAAACAATTAATGAGAATTAACATACACATGGAAACAATATACGCAGTATGATATATATACAACAACATATCATTTATGTGTACCTCTGGAACATAATACTTCATCTCCGCAAGCTGCCATATGACAAAGTTTCCCATGCACTCTGCGATGGTATCTACGCCAAGCATGGGAAAAGGCACATGGCATCGAACATCAATGGCCTCAATAATGCTGACTCTCGCACAATTTTCTGGGTGCCTCAAGAAGTGGGTGTGAGCGTTTCTGGCGACAACCTGTAGAATGCCTTTCACAACCCGTTTATGCCGCCTCCAAAGGTTGACATGATCATCGACCTTAAAAGTTATTCTGTTGAACTCTATCATCTGTTCATCCACCGGATTTACTTGCAATGGAAACATCATTGACATGAAGCATAATTGAAGGCACATTAAAAGATTCCTAAAGAAATAAGAACAAACCATGGAAGTGTGTTTGGTTTCATACCGATATAGATGGCATGCCGCACCTCTCCCCATCCCCATTTCCATCTTTATTGCCATCTCCCCCTTGCAGGCCAGCGCTCTCCCCCTCCTCGGGTCCATCCTTATTACCCTCTCCCACTTGCAAGCCAGTGCTCTCCCCATCCCCATGTCCATCTCTATCACCTAATTCCACATTCAGGCCAGTGTTCTCCCCATCCTCATGACCATCTATGTTACCCTATCCCACTTCGTGGCCAGTGCTCTCCCCATCTGCATGTCCATCTATATTAGCCTCTCTCATTTCAATTGCAACGACATCGCCAATTAAGTCAAGGCCAACACTTCATTGTCTATCCTTTCCCTATAATAGCAGGAATTAGAAGGTCATTTAAAATTTAGGTGCATGCAACCAATTCATTGAAATAATCAAAACAAACATTAAATAAAAGAATTGCAATTCACCGCTTCTTCTACTTCCTCCATGTCAAGGCACCTTGACACGTTTGATGGCATATGCTCATTCTTCTTCTTCTTCTTCTTCTCAACATTGTTAGACGGTGGGTCGAGAGGAACAACATCATCTGCTGCTTCCATGGGCAATTGTTCACCATCGAAAATCACAAAAACCTGCTTGAGCGCAGCAGTTCGTTGTTCATCATTGTTGTGTAATAGGAGGAATTGAAACGTTGCACCAAACTCAGATGCATGCAACCAATTCATTCAAATAAGAAAAACAAACTTTACTGTAAACAAAAGATTTGGGGATCACCGTTTGTTTTCATTTCTTCTTCAGATGGTGCCTTGAAACTTTCAACTATGTAGGATGCTTATTCTGAATCTTATACACAGGGGTGGGAGGAAAAACACCGTCTTCGCCTTTCGTGGCCACAACTTCCTCTTGCGAATGAGCCCTACTGTGCTGGCGAGAAGAAACTGCTTCTTGACCATCACCCTGGCATGTCATGTAAGTTAACATTAAGTGAACCTTCTATGCAACCAAACATAAATGAATTAGCAAGGAAAATTCACATTTAACAATTCAGTTCAACATTACCATTCCTTCTTGTCTCTTTCTCTCCTGCAATCGTATTATTCTTTGCCTTCTCTGCTCCATCTCGTCAGTGTTGTATAACGCCATTTGCTTCTTCACCTCATCCTTTCCTTCTTCAGGAAGTTGAAGGAAGTTTTGTTTCCCAAACTTTTGATAGACACATCTAACAACATGCTTCTACTATAGACACTGTCGTATATTCATTTGGTACTCTGTATTTTCCACCTTCTTTAGAAGGTACTCTTTCAATTTATCAGGGGGAGGAGCGGGTTGTTTTGGTTCCCCCCTAACACAACTCGGCCATGCTTTGGTGCGTCAAGAATAGGAAGGTGGTGATGCTGAAACCTATGCATGTTGAACACTCTCCAATCATAATACTTTCTAGTACATTCTTCTACAATACAATAATATATATATCTTCCATTCACCGTTTCTCTTCTATATTTAGTAGCAACCTGCACAACAAGTTTGGAAAATAAAACCGCTTAATATATTTGATATTCAATCAAATTGAATGCACAACATATATACACAACCAAACGATGCAATAATTCAATTATTATATCTACCTTCCCGCCTAGCACATCACCTCGTGCTTCATTGGATCCCTCTCCATCCTTAGGGTCTCCCTCTGCACGGTTTTCCTTCCGGTCATGGACTATGGCAAGAGCGAGATCATCTCCCTGATTATTTTCTTGAATCAAAGGAATGATATATGCAAAAATCAAAATATTTGTAAGAGACATGATATTTTTGAACTGAAATTAAAAAGCATTCTGATTCATGCATAGGAAGGGAAGGGCAATTGGAAGTTCACAATCAATTACCAAACACGTCACTGCCTTATGGTTGACCATTTTCGTAAACTGAGGGGACTTCCTCCGTACCGCGGTTGCTGCCTCCTGAATAAAAAATTCCCACTTTCCAATCAACCTCATAACCACTTATGAGAGATTAAAATTGTACATTGGATTGCATCTTATAATCACTAGATCTTACCTGCATGTTTCGTGAATGGGACTGCCCCGAAGAAGATGCCCTACTAAACAATTTTTCAGGTGTGCTGTCCACATCAATGAGGTTCTTCGCTGCAGGAACCAGTTTCCATTTTACAACACGTATCGTTGGTTTCCTGTAAACTGTAATATTGTTGCAAGTGTTATGGACAGTTAAAGTTCAAAAATTTATTGCACAATTTTGCAGTAATCAAGCATATATTGTTTTCAATGAAAAGAAGAAATTGAAAATGAACAAATGAAATTGAAATGCTATACAAGTAACAAACTGTTAAAAGAGAACACTTTCTGTTATGCAGACTATTACAAAACACTGTATTGAAGTTCACATTCATATTTTATAAGAATCCATCACATGCACTAAACATTCCATTTCGATATCGGAATATGTTTCAAACAGAAGATGCACAAAAAATATTGCACGATGGAAAACACACTGGGTTGTCCTTCACTTTTCAAAGACTGATCAATGATGACACTTAGTGTTATGCACATTGTAAGAAAACAATGTATTGAAGGTCACTTTCATAATTTATAACTGCCCTTGCTTGCAAGAAAAGTTGTAGTATGGAAAACCCAGCAGGTTGTCCGTCGCTTCTCAAAAGCTTAAATAATTATTGTTATTTTTTAGCTTTAGGATCATTTAGGTTATATATAATGGGAGCAAGCTAAGTCCTGGACAAAATTCACATATGTATATAACATAGGATATGCCGATTTGAAGCATTTTTTTTTGTGTCGAGGGTTTTGAAATTTTTTTTTGTTTCCTCCCCGTTTGCTGGTTATCGAATTTTGCCCTTTCTGAATGAAAAAAGCGACAACCCATTGTACAAATATGAGATAAATTATTGAATAATTTTTGTAGAAAGTAGAATCACCTCCAATAATCAAATTCTATATTTTGAAAATCATGTAAAACCCGCAATGTCGCCATTGTTCGCATAGTTTTTCAGAATGGATAGAAAAGGGCATAACGTGGCATTCAAAATCATAATTGGGAAAAATAGCAAAAAGCCCACATCCAATCCCATTTTTGCCACCATTTTATACATTGTTGTTTTGGGAAGCACACCGTCTCCTAAAACTTAGACTATTGTAAAACCCAATGTTTGACTACGATGTCTCCTCATGTTATGTATGTGTCCACGTATGTTCTTATGTATGTTTTTCATGCAGTTTTCAATGTGCATAGGTAAATTTTGTCTAGGAATTTGGAACCAGCATAACTCATAGACAAAATTCACCTATGTACATTGAAAAATGCATTAAAAACATGCATGGATACTACACAACATGACAAAACATCATAGTTGGAAAACACACTATCTCCTCTCTATTGTAGAGGAACCGACATATCCTATGTTATATACATATGTGAATTTACACCTGAAACTAGCATGTCCTATGTTATATACATATGTGAATTTTGTCCAAGAATTAGCTTACTCCCTCCTTAACTCGTGGAAAAAATTCACCTATGTGTATATGATAGCATATGTGGCCATACCGCATGGAGAAAAGAGCCGCGACGGAAGAGGTGGGACCCACGGAGACGGAAAAGGTTGCTGGACAGAAGGAAAGACATGACGGTCGGACGTCTCATCCTGTGTGCCGTTTGCTGTCCCGTTGTCGAGAAATCGTATCAGTGCCAACGGTTTTTCAAAATAATCATTCAGCATGGATGGACAAAAAGCCTAAAACGTGGCCAAACGAAACCATTATTAGCAAATAATAAAAAGGGCATACGAGGTCCCATTTTCACCATTTTTGGATGGCGACGTTTTGGTGGATAGTGAGGGCAAGAGTAGGAGCCATTCTGAGCTCCTTCGGGTATGTATATCCGCTCTGTGTTATGCATAGAGTAAGAGGTCAATGTATTGAATCCGAGCTTCATAATTTTTAACTACCCTTACTTTCAGCAAAACACTCTTGTTCGATCTCCGCCCAACACATTATTCACATAATAGTTGCATCATGGAAAACATAGTGGGCTGTGGCTCACTTATTATTTTATGCAGGCTGTGAGAAATGAATGTTTTGAAGTTCGCGTTGTACTCTTTTAACAAAACCTACTTTGAGCAAAACACTCTTTTTCAATATCTACCCATATGTTTCCAACACAAAATTCACATAACAGTAACATCATGGAAAGCACAGTGCATTGTAGCTCACTTCTTATTTTTTTTTCCGGAATTTAACAAAATAATGTTTTCAACTTCCCTTTCTTGTCTTATGAGACCCCTTTCTTTAAGAAAAACAATCTTGCTCACTACCTGTTCATATGCTTCCAACAAAAAAATTACTTAAATGTTGCGGTATGGAAAACACAATGGGTTGTCCATGACTTTGCAAAAATAGGAAGAAGACAACAGGTAGTGTTATGCACAGAGTAAGAGGAAAATGTATTGAATTTGAGCTTCATAATTTTTAACAACCCTTAGTTTCAGCAAAACACTCTTGCTCGATCTCTGCCCAACACATTATTCACTTAACAATAGCATCATGGAAAACACAGTGGGTTGTGGCTCACTTCTTATTTTTTTCAATCTCCTTGTTTAAATGTAAATGGAAAGCTTAAGGTTTGAGTGCATGTGGAGGAGTTGGAGTAGAATACGAACGAAATGGAGGTGAGGGGTAATTTGAAATTTGGGAAACACAATGTGGAGTATTTCAGTTTCTTGAATGTCTTCCAAATCACACATTCCATTGTTGTGTTTAAATTTAAGTCAGTTGATAATAAAACTGTACAAAATTATTCTCAATGGGAAACACAGTGTTGGGTTTCATTTTTTTGAATCTCCTTGGTTTAATGTAGAGGGTTTTACGAGTTCTTTGTGTTTGAAATTTGGGAAACAGAATGTGGAGTATTTCAGTTGCTCGAATGTCTTCACAATCACACATTCTGTTGTTGTGTTTAAATTTTGCACCATTGAAAAAAGAAACTGCAAAAAATAATTCTGAATGGGAAACGCAGTGCTGGGTTTCAATAAAAAAATTGTACAAAATTATTCTCAATGGGAAACAGAGTGCTGGGTTTTAGTTATTTGAATCTCCTTGTTTAAATGTAAAGGGTCGTCTCATGGTGGGTTGCTTGCTTCTTAACACGCATGGTCTTGCAACATGGAATGTTACTTGAATGCCTTCAAAATCACACATTCCATTGTTGTGTTTAAATTTCCCACCATTGAAAAAGGAAAAGTGCAGAAAATAATTTTGAATGGGAAACATAGTGCCGGGTTTCAATAAAATTTTAATCATCCACTTGAGATGTAAAGGGTTGTCTCATGGTGGGTTGCTTGGTTCTTAAGACCAATGGTTTTGTAAGATGGAATGTTAGAAAACAGTATGAAAGTCTTTTAGATCACACCTTCCATTGTTGTGTTTAAGTTTCAAGTATATAAAAAATTGCATGCTTCATAACACATTGCATTTTTCAACCTCCACATCACAACATACCCTAGCCCTTTCTAGTTTTTAGACCAGTATATCAAGGTGTGCACATTCTGTAGTGCATGTCAGAAAATACAATGTGTTTTGAAGCCTACCTTTACTTATACGGTATACCCAACCTTTGTCTTGTAATGCAAATATACAAACATATAGATGGTGTTTTATTTTATCAAATAGCACATCTCTCATTTAATAGGGACAATAATAACCCTCAACACATAGTGTAATTCATAGTACACACTTCATTCTATTTCGCAACAATTCATGTTGGAAAACCCTACGTGTTAAGAAAGAAGCAACCCAAATAGTGTTGTCAAACCCTCTGCAACACTATTGGATAGTACACGTCACCTCAAATTGGTCAGTATTCTCCTCGAAGTCGTCCACGTGCACTGAGACCTTCTGCTTTCCCTTTCAACGTGTAGACAAGAAACAAAAAAAATAGTATTTTCGCCTTGCTTTCTCCAAACAGAAAAGGCCCACGTCATTCCCTTCCACTTTTCCCATGCCATAAACAAAAGAAACTTGTCGACGAAGCTAACCCGTCTACTTTTGGAGCCCGACAACGGGCAATAAAATGCACCTGGTGGGGCTGTTAACTCTTGCCTGACCGTAGCTCGGACGTTTCATCCCGTCTACCCGTTTCGTCACTTTTTGTTTCCATGTATGTTGTTATTCTAATAGCTCTTTTATAATTTGTCTATAATATTTAGGGCCAAGTAATGGGAGTAGGCCAAATTATCAATTAAATTATTCCTACCCATTGGCTTTACGAGTTCTATTTAATGCAGTGCATAGAACTATTTGGAGTAGTCGCTTGTTATATGTGCACATCTTTTTGCAGTGTGGTGGTCAGATCAAAACATACTGAAAAAGAGCAGAAATAGAATATAGAAATAGCATTCTATAAATTTTCCATAAGATGTTGTTAAAAAATGAACCATTTATAACTTACTAAATATTGTATACAAATAGCGAAAATGTAAAAAGAACTATTACGAAAAAACTTATGCACCACATATATACTCTTTTGGTGAAAGATTTCAAATTACCGTAAAACACTTTAGAATGACATGAAAATGACAGCTGAATGAAAACCCCAACATTTCACAATTTCAAACAAATCAGCACTTCTAAATGCATATTAAATTTTGGAAATTTAACCGTCCACTACACTTGCGATTCAAGCTATGGAAGCCAAAATCACCTGTATTTACTGCAAAAGGTTCACATCTCCTAAAGCATCCTTGTCAATTCACCTGCCCTTGTTTTGTTGAATCTTCTTTCGTGGCCTATATAAACCACCTGGAAGAAAGACAAGTGTTAGCGATAGATTAAATAGGCAAATTAAAGACAATTGGTGCTAGAAATAATTGTATTTCTTCCAAATTTCCCCAATATAAAATTTATATGTTCTCCTTAGTGCAAAATGACAGCTTGCACAGACAATAAAAAAACATATTAAACTGTACATTGGGAATTTAATTTCCAATTTAGCCTATCACTAACACTAGTATATATATCAGCAATCATATGTGCCATTTTCCCATTCTGCTAGAACTGTGAAGCAATGAACGTTCATTCTGTTCTATAAATTCATTTCTTCCAGTCAGGAATCAGGAGAAAGCTAACTCGTAAACAAAAAGCACCTATGTATGTAACATGAGATAAAAATGGCATTTCATTTTTGTCATCTGATTCAATCGAATAAATGCTCGCACTATTTGCAGTGTTGGAAAATACAACGTCCCCATATAAGGTGTTAAGAAATAAGCAACCCAAATAGTGTTGTAAAACCCTCTGCAATAGAGAGGAGACAATGTGCTTTCCAACTATGATGTCTCCTCATGTTGTGTATGTATCCATGTATATTTTTCATGCATTTTCGATGTACATAGGTGTAATTGTATGTCTAGGAGTTAGCCAACTCCTTAACAAACAAGCAACCCAAATAGTATTGTAAAATCCTCTATGACAGAGAGGAGACAGTGTGTTTTCCAACTGTGCAACTAATGAGAGCAATTGAATTGTTCCAATCAGGAGAAAGCTAACTCATAAACAAAAAGCACCTATTTATGTAACATGAGATTAAAAAGGCATTTCATTTTCCTCATTTGATTTGACCAAATAAGTGCTCACATTATCTGCACAGTTAGAAAACACACTGTCTCGATATAAGGTGTTAAGAAACAAGCAAGCTAACTCATAAACAAAAAGCACCTATTTATGTAAACATGAGATGAAAATGACATTTCATTTTCCTCATCTGAATTGACCAGCTAAATGCTCCCATTATCTGCACGATTGGAAAACACAATGTCTTGATATAAGGTGTTAAGAAAGAAGCAACCCAAATAGTCTTGTAAAACCCTCTGCCTTTTTGCCTTTGTGAAGTCTATGTGCCAAAATGTGATATTTTCCTTGTAAGAGGTGGTATGCGTAGTGTGGAGTTTAAGGTAATCGAGACAGACCCTAGGGAATACTGTGTTGTTCCTCCAGATACTGAAATTTTCTGTGAATGGGAGCCTGTAAAGCGGAAGGATGAAGATAGATTAGATGAAAGAGGTTATGATGATGTTGGTGGTGTATGGAAACAAATGGCTTAGCTACATGAATTGGTAGAACTTCCTCTCAGGCACCCACAACTCTTCAAATCAATTGGTGTGAAACCCCCAAAGGGTATTCTGCTTTATGGGCCACCTGGTTCTAGGAAAACCTTAATTAGTAGGGCAGTTGCAAGTGAAACTGGTGCCTTCTTTTTCTATATCAATCGACCTGAAATTATGTCAAAGCTGGCTATAGAAAGAAAAAGCAATCTCTGGAAGGCTTTCAGGAGGCTGAGAAGAATGCACCTTCCATTATATTTATTGATGAAATTGATTCCATAGCTCTCAAAAGGGAAAAAAAACCATGGTAAAGTTGACAGGACAATTGTTTCTCAACTTCTTATAGTTATGGACGGACTTAAGTCTCGTGCTCATGTTATTGTGATTGCAGCAACTAACCGACCAAATAATATTGACCTATCACTTAGAAGGTTTGGAAGATTTGATAGGGAAATTGACATTGGGTTTCCGGATGAAGTAGGCGGGTTGGAAGTGCTTTGTATCCATACGAAGAATATGAAGCTCTCTGATGATGTACATATTGTAGAACCTAAATTGCTTTTTGTGGAAAGACATTGCTTGCAAAATCCATTGCCAGTGAATGCTAGGCCAATTTCATTAGTGTGAAGGGAATTGAATTGTTATCAATGTGGTTTCGTGAGGGTGAGGCTAATGTGACACATTTTTTATAAGGCTAGAGGGTCAGCTCCTTCTATCCTATTTTATGATGACCTTGATTCTATTGCTATGCAGGTGTGTTGCTTTTTTTATAAGCGAAATTTAAGGTTGACTATAAATGACTGGGAATTTTGTTTGACCTTTTTGAAGTAGGCTCTAGCTTGTGATGCATAATTGGTTTGCATGTTTCTAGCATGGTAGTAGTGTTGGGGATGTTAGTGGTGTTGCAGATAGAGTCCTTAATTAGTTGTTGATGGAGATGGCTTGTATGACAGCTGAGAAAATAGTTATCATTATTGCTGCTACAAACAAGCTTGATATCATCAATCCTGCATTGTTAAGGCCTTGCCAACTTGACTAGCTGATTTATATTCCCTTACCTTATGAGTCCTCATGTTATAAAATCTTCAATTCTTGCTTAAGAAAGTCACCCGTATCAAAGGATGTAGACTTAATGGCACTGGCCCGTTATACCCAAGGATTCAGTGCAACCGATATAACTAAGATTTGTTGGAGGGCTTGCAAGTATGCTATTAGAGAAAATATTGCGAAGGTGAGTTCCAATTGTGCCGTCTTTTGCAAACTAGATATGTTTATGGATTTCTAATGGTTTTTATTTTGACTGTTATGTTACTAATTTTTAAGATAGAGCAGTAGTCTACCTATTGAACTTACCTCAACTTGTAGCTTGTTATTTCAATTCATCATACTAGCATGCATTTCAATTTTACCATAACCTCTCCCCCCACACTTTCAGGAAATTCAATGTGAATGAAAAAGAGCCGAGAATCCTGAGGCAATGGATGAGGATGATAGTAATGAGGTGGCTGATATAAAAGCTACTCATTTTGAGGAGTCTATGAAATATTCCTGAAGAACTGTCAGTGATGCTGATATTTGGAAGTATCAAGCCTTTCCACAAACACTACAACAATCTCAAGGCTTTGGTTATGAGTTTCGATCTCCTTACAGACCTGCTAGTACTCCTACTGGGGCTTCACATGTATTTTCTACAACAGATAATAAAGATGACGATGACTTATACAATTAGGAAACTTCATATAAAACTATCATCTTAATGAAGAGACAAATGTGTCTATTCTAGCAAGGACCTTCTGTTGACAACTAGCCAAAGCTATTAAATTTGGCTCCACTTTGCATATATGAGTTTAATATTCATATGTTCTAAACTTTATTTAATTTAGCAGCCCTTTAGTAGTGGGTGGACTGAATACTCTTTAGTAACCTGCAAGTTGTTAGACCAAGATCAACTTTATGGAAAATAAAGTTACTGAGATATGAAAACCTTCACTCAATTGGTAGATAATGCTATGGAAACTTTTCTTTTCTTTATGCTATTATAAAATATGTTTTACTAAAATAAAATCTGCAACAATGAAAGCCTTGTTTAGCTCTGGTAGGTATGCTATAGAAACTTATTATTCTAAAGCCTTGTTCAACTCTGGTAGGTATGCTATAGAGACTTATTATTCTCAAGCCTTGTTCAAATCTAGTAGGTATCCTATAGAAACTTATTATTGTAAAGCCTTGTTCAACTGGTAGGTGTGCTATTTTTCTTTATCTTCTGAGGAATATTTTTTCACTAAATCATTTTACAACAAAACCTTGTTGAACTTTTGTTTATATGCTATAGAATTCTGCTTTATACTAACCCTGTTAGGATATAGTTTACAATAAAATGTCAATTTATGTTCTTACATTTATTATTATTAACATTACTATGTGTCCACTACACTTGCGATTCAAGCTATGGAAGCCAGAATCACTTGTATTTACTGCAGAAGGTTCACATCTCTTGAAGCATCCTTGTCAATTCACCTGCCCTTGTTTTGTTGAATCTTCTTTTGTGGCCTATATAAACCACCTGGAAGAAAGACAAGTGTTAGCGATAGATTAAATAGGAAAATTAAAGACAATTGGTGCTAGAAATAATTGTATTTCTTCTAAATTTCCCTAATATAAAATTTATATGTTCTGCTTAGTGCAAAATGACAGCTTGCACAAACAATAAATGAGCATATTAAACAGTACATTGGGAATTTAATTTCCAATTTAACCTATCACTAACACTAGTATATATATCAGCAATCATATGTGCCATTTTTCCATTCTGCTAGAACTGTGAAGCAATGAACGTTCATTCTGTTGGATAAATTCATTTCTTCCAATCAGGAATTAGGAAAAAGCTAACTCGTAAACAAAAAGAACCTATGTATGTAACATGAGATAGAAATGGCGTTTCATTTTCATCATCTAATTTGACCAAATAAATGCTCGCAGTGTTGGAAAATACAATGTCCCCATATAAGGTGTTAAGAAACAAGCAACCCAAATAGTGTTGTAAAACCCTCTGCAACAGAGAGGAAACAGTGTGTTTTCCAACTATTATGTCTCGTCATGTTATGTATGTATCCATGTATGTTTTTCATGCATTTTTGGATGTACATTGGTGAATTTTTTCTAGGATTTAGGCGGATCCTTAAGAAACAAGTAACCCAAATAGTGTTGTAAAACCCTCTACAATAGAGAGGAGACAGTGTGTTTTCCAACTATGACGTCTCCTCATGTTGTGTATGTATCCATGTATGTTTTTCATGCATTTTTCAATGTACATAGGCGTAATTGTATGTCTAGGAGTTAGCCGGCTTCTTAACAAACAAGCAACCCAAATAGTATTGTAAAACCCTCCATGATAGAGAGGAGACAATGTGTTTTCCAACTATGACGTCTCCTCATGTTATGTATGTATCCATGTATGTGTTTCAAGAAAGAAAGGTGAAAATACTATTTTCTAACAACAAATAGCCGTTCTTGTCTTCGTTGTTCATTGCACAATGGCAAGATGGCACATACACAGAGCGGATATACATACCTGAAGGAGCTCTGCATGGCTACTACTCTTGCCCTCACTATCCACCAAAATGTCGTCGTCCAAAAATGGCAAAAATGGGACCTCGTCGGCCCTTTTTATTATTTACTAATAATGGTTTTGAATGCCATGTTTTAGGCTTTTTGTCCATGCCGATAAATTATTTTGAAATCCCGCCAGCACTAACACGTAGGTATGGCAAGAGTTGCAGGTATTGGCCCTTTTCTGTTTTGAGAAAGAAAGGTGAAAATACTATTTCTTTTCACTCTGCACATTGAAAGGGAAAGCTGAACATTTCAATGCATGTGGACAAGTTGGAGGAGAAATCAGACCAAATTCAAGTGACATGTACAATCCAATAGTGTTGTAGAGGGTTTTACAACACTATTTGGGTTGCTTCTTTCTTAACACCAATGGTTTTACAACATGAATTATTGCAAAACAGAATGAAGTGAAGGCAGGATTCAAAACAAATTGTATTTTCTGACATGCACTACAGAATGTGCACACCTAGATATACTAGTCTAAAAAATAGAAAGGCCTAGGGTATATTGTGATGTCGAGGTTGAAAATTGTAGTGTGTTATGAAGCATGCAATTTGTTACATACTTCAAACTTAAACAAAATAATGGAAGGTGTGATCTGGAAGACTTTCATACTGTTTTGTAACATTCCATCTTACAAAACCATGGGTGTTAAGAACCAAACAACCCAACATGAGACGACCCTTTACATCTCAAGTGGATGATTAAAATAATTGAAACCCAACACTGTGTTTCCCATTTAGAATTCTTTTCTACACTTTTTTTTTTCAATGCTGCAAAATTAAAACACAACAATGGAATGTGTGATTTGGAAGACATTCAAGTAACACTCCATGTTGAAAACCCATGGGTGTTAAGAAGAAAGCAACCCACCATGAGACAATCCATTGCATTAAAACAAGGAGATTCAAAAAAATGAAACCCAACACTGTGTTTCCCATTGAGAATAATTTTGCACAGTTTTTTTATTGAAACCCAGCACTGCATTTCCCATTCAGAATTATTTTTTACAGTTTCTTTTTTCAATGGTTCGAAATTTAAACACAATAATGGAATGCGTGATTTTGAAGACATTCGAGCAACTGAAATACTCCACATTCTGTTTCCCAAATTTCAAACACAAAGAACTTGTAAAAGCCTTTGCTTGCAATAAAATTACCCCTCACCTCAATTTCGTGTGTATTCTCCTCCAAATCCTCCATGTGCACTCCACACTTCAACTAATTTGGTCGGTATTCTCCTCAAATTCATCCACGTGCTCTCAAACCTTCAGCTTTCCCTTTCAACGTCGGAGTCGATTAACTACTAGACAAAATTCACCTATGTACATTGAAAAATGCATGAAAAACATACACATGAACATACCTGGATACATACATAACATGACAAGACCATCGTAGTGTGGGGCCTGCCAGACCCATGAAACCGATGGAGGGGACAAAACGTTTGATCTACGGTCAGGCAAGAGTTAATGACGCCATTAGGTGCGTTTTCCTACCCATTGCCAGGCGTAGAAAGTGAGCGGGTTAGCTTCGTCAGCAAGTTTCTTGTGTGGCACGGGAAAAGTGGAAGGGAATGACATGGGCCTTTTCTATTTGGAGAAAGCAAGACAAAAATACTATTTGTTTTGTTTCCCGTTTGCACATTGAAGGCGAAAGGTAACTAGTAGACAAAATTCACCTATGTGTATATGATAGCATATACGGCCATACCAAATTTAGGTATGGCAATAGTTGCAGATATTGGCCCTTTTCTGTTTCGAGAAAGAAAGGTGAAAATACTATTTCTTTCCACTCTACACATTGAAAGGGAAAGCTGAACATTTCAGTGCATGTGGACAAGTTGGAGGAGAAATCATACCAATTCAGGTGACACGTACTATCCAATAGTGTTGCAGAGGGTTTTACAACACTATTTGGGCTGCTTCTTTCTTAACACCAATGGTTTTACAACATGAATTGTTGCAAAACAAAATGAAGTGAAGGCAGGCTTCAAAACACATTGTATTTTCTAACATGCACTACAGAATGTGCACACCTAGATATACTGGTCTAAAAACCAAAAAGGCCCAGGGTATATTGTGATGTCGAGGTTGAAAAATGCAATGTGTTATAAAGCATGCAATTTGTTACATACTTCAAACTTAAATAGAACAATGGAAGGTGTGATCTGGAAGACTTCCATACTGTTTTGTAACATTCCATCTTACAAAACCATGGGTGTTAAGAACCAAACACCCCAGCATGAGACGACCCTTTACATCTCAAGTGGATGATTAAAATTTTATTGAAACCCAACACTGCGTTTCCCATTCAGAATTATTTTCTGCATTTTTCTTTTTTCAATGGTGCGAAATTGAAACACAACAATGGAACGTGTGATTTTGAAGACATTCGAGCAATCAAAATACTCCACATTCTGTTTCCCAAATTTCAAACACAAAGAACTTGTAAAACCCTCTACATTAAAACAAGGAGATTCAAAAAAATGAAACCCAACACTGTGTTTCCCATTGAGAATAATTTTGTATAGTTTTTTTATCAATCGACTTAAATTTAAACACAACAATGGAATGTGTGATTTGGAAGACATTCAAGAAACTGAAATACTCCACATTGCGTTTCCCAAATTTCAAATTACCCCTCACCTCCATTTCGTCCGTATTCTACTCCAACTCCTCCATGTGCACTCAAACCTTAAGCTTTCCATTTACATTTAAACAAGGAGATTAAAAAAAATAAGAAGTGAGGCACAACCCATTGTGTTTTCCATGATGCTACTATTATGTGAATAATGTGCTGGGCAAAGATCGAGCAAGAGTGTTTTGCTGAAAGTAAGGGTAGTTAAAAATTATGAATCTTAGATTCAATACATTTTCCTCTTACTCTGTGCATAACACTACCTGTTGAAGACATTCGAGCAACCAAAATACTCCACATTCTGTTTCCCAAATTTCAAACACAAAGAACTTGTAAAACCCTCTACATTAAAACAAGGAGATTCAATAAAATGAAACCCAACACTGTGTTTCCCATTGAGAATAATTTTGTACAATTTTTTTATCAACCGACTTAAATTTAAACACAACAATGGAATGTGTGATTTGGAAGACATTCAAGAAACTGAAATACTCCACATTGCGTTTCCCAAATTTCAAATTACCCCTCACCTCCATTTCGTCTGTATTCTACTCCAACTCCTCCACATGCACTCAGACCTTAAGCTTTCCATTTACATTTAAACAAGGAGATTGAAAAAAATAAGAAGTGAGGCACAACCCATTGTGTTTTCCATGATGCTACTATTATGTGAATAATGTGCTAGGCAAAGATCGAGCAAGAGTGTTTTGCTAAAAGTAAGGGTAGTTAAAAATTATGAATCTTAGATTCAATACATTTTCCTCTTACTCTGTGCATAACACTACCTGTTGAAGACATTCGAGCAACCGAAATACTCCACATTCTGTTTCCCAAATTTCAAACACAGAGAACTTGTAAAACCCTCTACATTAAACCAAGGAGATTCAAAAAAATGAAACCCAACACTGTGTTTCCCATTGAGAATAATTTTGTACAAATTTTTTATCAACAGACTTAAATTTAAACACAACAATGGAATGTGTGATTTGGAAGACATTCAAGAAACTGAAATACTCCACATTGCATTTCCCAAATTTCAAATTACCCCTCACCTCCATTTTGTCCGTATTCTACTCCAACTCCTCCACATGCACTTAGACCTTAAGCTTTCCATTTACATTTAAACAAGGAGATTGAAAAAAATAAGAAGTGAGGCACAACCCATTGTGTTTTCCATGATGCTACTATTATGTGAATAATGTGCTGGGCGGAGATTGAGCAAGAGTGTTTTGCTGAAACTAAGGGTTGTTAAAAATTATGAAGCTCAAATTCAATACATTTTCCTCTTACTCTATGCATGACACTACCTGCTGTCTTCTTACTATTTTTGCAAAGTCAGGGATAACCCATTGTGTTTTCCATACTGCAATAGTTAAGTAAATTTTTTGTTGGAAGCATATGAATAGGTAGTGAGCAAGACTATTTTTCTTAAAGAAAGGGGTCTCAAAAGACAAGAAAGAGAAGTTGAAAACATTATTTTGTTACATTCCGGAAAAAAAAGAAAGAAGTGAGCCACAACCCACTGTGCTTTCCATGATGCTACTGTTATGTGAATTTTGTGCTGGAAACATATGGGCAGATATTGAAAAAGAGTGTTTTTCTCAAAGTAGGTATCCATGTATGTTCATCTGTATGTTTTTCATGCGTTCTTCGATGTACATAGGTGAATTTTGATTAGCAGTTAGCCGGCTCCCATAAGACAAGAAAGGGAAGTTGAAAACATAATTTTGTTATAGTCAGGAAAAAATAAGAAGTGAGCCACAACCCACTGTGGTTTCCATGATGCTACTGTTATGTAAATTTTGTGTTGGAAACATATGGGCAGATATTGAAAAAGAGTGTTTTGCTCGAAGTAGGTGTTGTTAAAAGAGTACAACAGGAACTTCAAAACATTCATTTCTCACAGACTTTATAAAATAATAGGTGAGCCACAACCCACTATGTTTTCCATGATGCAACTGTTATGTGAATAATGTGTTGGGCAGATATCGAAGAAGAGTGTTTTGCTGAAAGTAAGGGTCGGTAAAGGTTATGAAGCTCAAGTTCAATACATTATCTTCTTACTGTATGCATAACACTAACTATTGTCATTGAACAAGATATTTTCTCATAATGGTTTCGAATGCCACGTTTTAGGCTTTTTGTCCGTCCACGCCAAACAATTAATTTGAAAACCCGCTGGTGCTGACACGATTTCCCTGCGACGGGACAACAAATGGCACATGGGATGAGACGTCCCACCCTCAAGTCTTTCCTTCCCATATGACAACCTTTTCCCTCGCTAGTCCCACCTCTTTTGTCACGACTCTTTTCCCCATGTGTTATGGGGGCCATATCCTATGTTATATACATAACTAAATTTTCTCCAGGAGTTAAGGAGGGAGCAAGCTAACTCCTACAAAAAAATCACATATGTATATAACATACAATATGCTAGTTTTAGGCATAAATTCAAATATGTATATAACATAGTGTAGACACGTAAAATATACATGCACCTAATTCTGATCCTACTAACATCATTTCGTCTTGAATCATATTCTCAGCGTATCAACACCTTTCATCCCTTAGTTAAATAAATCATTATTTATTTAATTAGGTCTTTCTCCTCTAGTGATTAAATTAATCAATTTAATTTAATTAATCATCTTTATTTGTTCATTTAAATAATTCATTTTATTTAAATTAAATCTCTAAAGTCCTCTTATAAAAATTGAATAAATTAAAACATTATTTAATTTAATCTAACATATTCCTCCTTAGTTAAATAAATCAAAATCATTTATTTAATTAAACCCTTCCTCTCAATTTGATTTAAATTAATTCATCTTTTTAAGTCTAAATTGTCAAATCACCTAATTCTTCATTAAATTAATCAAATCCATGATTAACTTAATCCCTCTCATTAAAATCCTCTAGAGAATGCAAGTTGCACAATAAATCAATTACTTTGATTTATTAATTCTTCTATTTTCTCTCACAAAGCATCAAAAGGGAATATTCCCTCATTTGAATTCAAAAAGGCCAAGTGGACTTGGTCCTTCCAACAAGGCATTCAATGCCTCTTACATGTCCTTGACCTTGAGCCAAGTGACATTAACTTCATTCCCTTTCCCTCTTCAACATGTCATTTCTCAAATTTGAAATGCCACCTAATTGCATTAATTGGCACATTGGCCAAAACTTGCACATTCCTCATCCAATCACATTTGGACAAGTGGCACAATGCCATTGGGTTATCTTTTATCCCACATTGCTTATTTCCACTATCTCTTCCAAGATTTGAATCTATAAATTGGAGACTCTTCTCCTCAATCTTCATCCACAATTTACATGCAAAGTTACTCTCTCCAATTGAGAACTAATTTTGCTCATTTCATCCAAGCATCCACCATATTTTCACATTTGCATCAAGGTTATGCTCAAATCTCTTTGGAGATTTGACCATTGCTCAATCAACCACATTGCAACTTAGGAATTGGGAAAGGGCCAATTGCAACACTCCATTGGCAACAATTCCCCCATGGGATTATCAATTTGTTCACTTAATTAGGACTTGTTTTCATCTATTTTAGTTGTTCTTCCTTTGTTCCTATTTTAAGTTTATTAACAAATGGATTTCATGGGGAATCCCTCATATTTGCTTGCATTTTGATCTAACACTAACAATGTTTGTTGTCTTGGTGCACTTGCAAGTTTAGGGGTTCACATTTTGTCGCGAGAAGGAGGGCATTGAGTCAAAAAATTCAATCATGTTTTCAAATTCCATGGTTTCTAACTTTTTTCGCAGCTTACAGGCAAACTAGCCCGCGCAGCGCTATATCGCATCGCTTTCAGGTCCGCGGCGCAATACTTCACCGCATTCAATTTCACGGCCCCATATTGACCCGCTGTTAAATTATCCAAACTCCACTGTGGATTCCCGCCTGGCAGTTTTTTTTAATTTTCCTAAGCTTGCCGCGTATAGGTCCAAACTCCGTTGTGGATTCTCACCTGTCACTTTTTTTTAATTTTCCTAAGCTCGCCGCGTAGGTCCAAACTCCGCCGCTTTCACAAGCGTGGCTCTATATCGCACCACACCTTCTCCAAACTCCACCGCATCACCTTTCCCACCTGAAAATTTCAAAATTTTAATGTCGACCGCTTCCAAACTACACCGCGGACCTCTGTCGTCCCGCTTTTGCGCTCTCTGCCTCTGCAGAGCGCCGACCAAAGTCACCCGTGCGGCGCTATATAGCGCCGCCTATCTTTCAAACTTCGCCACTTCTCCAAACTCCACTACGGGAAGACAATAAAATTTTAATTGGCATGTGCTTTTTAAGTTTAGGATTTTTTAACATTCAAGCCTGATTTCCTGTCTTCATTGCTCTTTGTTTTCTGTCATTTTACAGGTTGGAGCAAAGGAAGAAAGCGTTATGATATCATGTTCACAAAACCAAAGTGTTCCTAAACACTAAAAGTGTTCTTTAACACTTCTTAAGAAAGTTTGTTAAATATCTTTGACCTTAGGAAAACTAATTTTACTTTGGGCTTTAAAAAGAACATTCAAATTTCTCATGATACCATGCTTATTTTGTACAAAGTGTTTTTGAACACTTAAGTGTTCTTCAACACTCTTAAAGAAACTTGTTAAAATCTTTGATCTTTGGACACTAAATTTTTATTCAAAGCTCTAAAAAGAACAATCAAATTTTTTTTTCTAAAAGTTGCCAAGGGGCTAAAAAGAACTTTAGGTAAACACACTAGATTTTGTTTAAAAGGTAACAATTGAACAAGGCAAATTCACATTTCCATTTGGTGCTTAAAAAGAAGTCATTATTGCTTTGGGGTTTAAAATGAAGGTTGTGTAAATGACGGGATATGTTAGCTCGCTTTTGTTTATGTTAGAGTGCCTGCCTTATGGGAAAAAGTAATCACCCAAGGGAATGACCCAACTAGGAACACGCTAAAGCCAAGCGACTTCCACCCGGGATATAAGTGTGGATATTGGAACAAAGGCCAATATCACGAGGATTATTCCAATGAGATGGACATCAATGGGCTCTCGTTGATGTTAGATAATCCCCCACAAATGGAATGCCTGAATTAGAACCCCTTGTTTAGAAAAAAGGCCAAAACCTTGTCTATCTTGTTGGTACAAAAGGTCATGTCCTTTGAAGCCGCCCCACGTTATACATGCGGTCTTGTTGTGGAAATGGAAAGTATGCCATGGGAGATTCATGGGTACTAATGCTTGGCTGACCCGAATAAGTGAGTGCCGTGGAGGGGAGCCAGTGTGGTCAAGCATTTAGCCATTCACACAAGATATGTGCAGCTAGATTTATCCAAGTTGGAACCCAACAAGATATTGTCTCATCATCCTAGGAGTGTAAAAGTGCTTGGAAGGAATACATTGCTTGGTCTTGAAATTTTTTGAAAACAAACATTCAACTTGAAATTTCAAACCCCTTGTAAGAGACAAATACCTCTTGACAAACTTGGACACTCTTGCTTTCCCTAGGAATCATATTCCTAGAGGTTTCTAATTGCAAAAATTCTACTGTCATTTGTTTTCAACAATGATAAAGATAAGGAACTTTTATCCTATTGTCCTCGATTTCCACACAATGGACCTTGTGGGATGAAAAAAGAAAATGGGACACTAGACATATAGTTTGAAACTTAAGCAAGCGTCTTTGATAAAAAGAAGCTCATCAAACCAAGATAAAAGACAATTTGAAATTCATGTGTGTTGTTTCCAATGATTTCCCGCAAGATTAAAATCCCAAAACCCAAGTTTAAAAAGCTTAGTCTAGAAGCTCATGAGGAGCGCCTTGAGAGACTTTTCGAATTCAGAGAAAGACTTGTATACAACTTTTACAGAAAAGCTTCAAGGAATAATACCACATTGTATGCATTTTATTTTCAACAAAATCCTGAACTTTTTGAAAGGTTTGCTTTTCTCCCATAAAGAAGTCTAGCATGTTCTTCAATAGCAAGGTTTTGTAGAGAGAGTCATGTCTAGGATAAGGTTCAAGATCAAAGTTGTCATTACCATTCATTCCTCCATCAACCAAATCTCGTTTCATCATCAAAACCTTTTGTGAACTTTAGAAAAAATCATCACGCTAAATTTAAAGGGCTAAACCAAAACCACCCTATCTTGGCTTAACACACCTAGCCAAAATAGTCACCATCTCTTGGACGAATTTACCTTTAGGATAATGCAACTTCCTAAAGGCCTACTGGTTCACGATCACATTGGCTTAACACACTTAGCCAATTCATCTATTTGTGCAAGTTCCCCCAAGGATAATGCAACTTCCTAGGGAATACAACTTCACAATAATCCCATTTGACTTAACACATCTAGTCAAATTATCATAATCAGTCAATTCAAAAGCCCTTACAATTTTAGCATAACCATTCAAAATTTCTCCAAAGGTTTTATTCACTCACATCATCCATTTATTTCATCACCATTACCATCATCTTTGATCTCTTAGCTTCCCTAGTTCTTCTCTTTTGGACCTAAAAGTTTAGGATCGAACAAATCCCTATTTCTTTTTATGGTCCAACCAAGATCTCAATACAAGAAGGACATGGAGAATATCAGAGAAATATCAACTTCTATGGGTATGAGTCATTTAAACACTGAAGTGAACCTAGCAGGATCAAGCAATCCCCAAAGAAACTCTCCCTCATCATCACAAAATCCTCAAGAGGAGAGTCATCAAGAGGACATCATAAACGAAGAAATGGGGATGACACAATCCAAAATCATGGAGATGGTTCAAAATTTAGAGAACCACAAAATTGTCAGTGCTATGTTTAAATACCTAAATACAATAGCAAGAGGAGGGGTCCCGCCCCCTCCTGACCTTGACACAAGCACTAGTACAAATGTGCCTATTTCTAATGCATCCCCAATGTCAACTATTAATCAAGAAGTACCTTGCACCACATCAGTCATCACACCAACCTCGCTGAATGTAAACAAGGGGAGTGCCATGTTCCAAGAATTGCAAAAGCACCACCATGTGGCTAACAAAGAAGCAATCATCACCACCATGTCGGTTACGTTTATTCTGGAAAATCCATTGCACCCATATTTCCCACTCGCATTTCATAATCCTGCTGGCTCATCTTCATTTCATGCCTCGCCAGCTTATCCATTAAACATACCCACTTCTTTACCACAAGAAGAAGGTGATTTGTTTAGAGAAACTGAAGTCGCTAATCCTTTTTCTTTCAGGGATAGCCTACCACCGCTACCCCCATTTCCATTTGCAACCACATCACCTCTTGGATTGGGTTTCCCTCCTATCAACATCAATGGTTTCATGGAACCTAACATCACACCCAATTCCCTCTTCTCGCCCACATCATCACAACAACAAGTGGCAACCATACAAGCCGCCACCACAATTGGTCCTCAAGTATCCCAAAGCATGCCATCTCAAGGACCAATCATCTCCACCACCCCTCCAACAACCCAAATCCCAATCACTACCAAAATCCCCACACTTGTCACAATGGTTGGCATAATTCCCGTTCCACCACCAATCCCACCAAGAGCCAATACGGAAAAATCATTCACCATACTAATCCAAACCCTTCAAAAGGCCAATCAACAAAGAGTACTCCAGCAAAAGCAGCAAGCGCAAGCTCAAGCCCAAGCTCAAGCCCAAGCACAAGCTCAAGCCAAAGCTCAAGCCCAAGCACAAGCTCAAGCCCAAGCACAAGCTCAAGCCCAAGCTCAAGCCCAACCCCAAGCGCAAGCACACGCAAAAGCTCAAGCTCAAGCCCAGGCATAAGCCCAACAACAAGCACAAGCACAGTATCAAGCACAATTGCAAGCGATCCATCTGCAAGCCTACCAACAAGCCCTGCAAGATTTTCAGGCACAACAACAAGCTAAAAAAAAAGCTTTGTTGGCACAACAACAACTCGACCAACAACAAGCATTGTTGCCGCAACAACAGCTAGACCAACATCAAGCTTTACTAGCTGAACAACAGATCGATCAACAACAGGCTTCATGGGAACAACAGCAGATGGACCAACAACAAGCATTGTTGGAACAACAACAACAAGATCAACAACAAGCTTTGTTGATGCAAATGTAGGCATATCGTCAGGCTTTGAATGCACAACCAAGCTTGCAACAAACACCTACTAGTACTCTCCCCACCCATCAAACACCTCAAACACCTCACAATTCATTCATCCCACCTCCCGATCCGAGCAAGGATGTCACAACACAAATCAAACTACTTTCACAGTAAGTGTTGGACTTACAAGTAGGAAAAACCACAAGGACACCAGGCAATCTATGCCCTTATCCATTCAATAGAAGTCTCACCATGGTACCGTTCCCAAAGGGATTTGAGATCCCCAAATTTGACAAATACAATGGAATGGGCAACCCTGAAAACCATGTCAGGGAATTTCAGGTGCACTGCATGGAGGTCGCATATGATGACACATATCTAATGCGACTCTTCCCTCAAAGCCTAATTGGTCTAGCTATGGAATGGTTTTCTCGCCTACCCACAAGCATTAAAATAGTCAAAGAAATAGTGGAGGCTTTCCTTAAAAATTACGCTTTCAACATGGGTGCGGATGTCAGTCTAGAAGAACTATCTGCACTCAAACAATGAAAAGGAGAGTTATTCGCATCATTCTTGCAAAGATGGTGATCCAAGGCCAATCAGAGCAAGTGGATCATGCCAGAGGAACAACAAGTTTGCACTACCATAGCCAATCTAGATGAAAACTTGGTGTTCTACGTAAAAATGCAGTGCATTACATCGTATGATCAATTGATTCCAAAGGCACTCAACATCGAAAGAGCCCTTACTGCACGAGGAGGCACACCAACATTCACTCCACCCCAGGATAACCACCCGTCTAACAACTACAATGATAAACCTAGAACCTAGTCGAGGAATAAAAGTATCATGAACGACGACGTAGTTGATGCTAAAGTGGTCATCAGTGCCCCTAAGCAAAATACCCAAAACCATCATCAGTCATAAAATCATAATCACAACAATGTGTAGACTAATGCGGTAGTAGCACAACCACAACTATCTTCCACCAATCAAATCAATAATGTGGGAAATCAAGGAGGACCACCTCCCCACAACAAGTTTCCCCCCAAGCAAAAATTCACAACTCTTGGTGAATCGATTGAGTCCATAATGAAGAAACTGGTCAAAGAGAATCTAATCAAAATCTCTAACTCCGAGCAGTACACGGAACCTATGACCAAGTTGCTGTGGTATAATGAGAACCTCCTTTGTGACTTTCACAAAGTCAAAGGACACACCACCGCCAATTGCATGAGACTCAAAAACATCATCCAAGATCTCATTGAGGATAAGGTCATCAACATTGAGCAGCTGACCGGAAACCAAGACCTAAAGATATACACGAATCCGATGCCAAACCATAAACAAGGGAACAATCAAGGAAATAATCAAGGGAATAATAAGGGTAAGCAAAAGTATACTAGCGCTAATCTAGTATACGAGGAGATAGTTGGATGTGTCGACGAAATGGGCACTGTAATAAATATCAAGGGAGCCAATAATGACTGTGGAGTCACCACACGAGGCGAAAAATTTACCATTGCTGGGGCACCTACTAAGACCCCCATTTCCAATACAAAGGCCATCCCCTATGATTACAATGTCATTGACCAACTGAAAAGAACACCTACCCAAATCTCCATCATGGAGCTATTAAAAATCTTCGCCGCCCATAGGAAGATCCTTGATGAAGCACTAGCTGCATCTACCGTCGCCGCCACCCTTGATACAAAGCAATTCTAGGCTATGGTAGGTAACATCGTTACCCCAAATCTCATTATGTTTTTGGATCAAGATTTCCCTCCACAACCATCTCATAACTGTGCACTCCACCTCCAAGTCTGAATCCACAAAAAGAAAGTCAAACGAGTCCTAGTAGATGGAGGTGCAGGCCTTAATATTTGTTCTTTAAAACTCATAAAGAAATTGGGGTTTGTCGAGGATTCCATCAATAAGAACAAAAACATCACAATAAGGGCATATGATGACCAAGAGAGAGTATCTCAGGGTACTATGAAAATCCCCATTCAAGTGGGGCCGGGAACCATGGAAACCACCTGTCAGGTCCTCGACCTCGACCTATCGTACAACATCCTCTTGGGATGCCCATGGATCCATGGAATGAAGGCAATGGCCTCGACCTATCACCAGTGCATTAAATTATCACATTAGAATGAGGAGGTCACTATATATGGGGATCTCGAACCTTTTGCCTACTGCAAAAACCTGGAAACCAAGTTTTATAAGATTCCCCAAGTGCCTAAAAATGATGAAGGACCATCTACTTCATACATAGACCCAGCCAATCTTGCCTCCACTTCTGTGACAGAGACACCCGCCATCCCTGACATATCCGAAATCAAAGGCATGATCGAAGACAATGGATGCGGTGACTATAGAATGAAGAGAAATACATTTGTTGTAGGAGAGTTACCACAATCTCCTAGGTTGCATGGACAACCCCAGCTAGTTCAAACACCTATCCGCACTATTAGAGTAGAACCCTCTGGATTTCACCATTGGGGGGATCTCTTCTGAGAGAATGTAGATGAGGAGGACATCTCAAAAATGCTATACCAAGATGAAAGACCCACTCCCAACCTACCCATGGAGGAAACTAACAGATGGTTACAAATGATGTTTGGTATGGGCTATAATAGGAATGAGAGCCTAGGAAGGAACATTGATGGATGGTTGGAGCCCATCATCGTAGAAAGAAGAATGTGAAACCTTAGCCTAGGGTATACTCCTCTGAGTATAATTGTACGTGGTAGAGGTACTCCCCGAAGAGTAATTAGGTCCTCTCCTCAGGTAACAACAACCACTCCTAGACCACTCGTTTGCTTAGGTATCCCACTCGATAATTACACCTTTGACGTCACTGATGTTTGTCCCAGTAGTGATGATGATGATACCATAGCAGGTCTCCCTAGGATTTTCAAAGATTCCACCTTATTAATGATAAGTGCCTCCACCGCTGAGGCAAACCAACCAACCCACCAAATCACCTTAGTACACCCCTTACTCATCGATCACGACCAACGGGGACCACCGATTCTTGATTCATTCAAAAATGATGAGGCACTCTTGGAATTCATGGGACTAAGGGATACAATCCCATGTGGGGATCACAAGGAAAGATTCAACATCACACTGGACACACAAGCATACTATGGGGAGACGATTGAGTCCTTCAGTCGCAAAAGAAAAATATCGAGAATAAGCTCGGAGTTATTGAGTGAAAACTACACTGTGGCACTCTCTAACCATAGAATAGTAAAAATAAAGGACGCATCCAATAGTGAAAACCTCTCTGAGGCACTGGAGGATGAAGGATTCAATCTCCCCCCTACTGCTCTACATCAGGAGAAATCAACAGTATTGGCAAAACAGTGCAACCCGATCAACTTAGGAATAGAATCAGAACCACAAATCACTTTCTATGCCAAGTCACTCTTAACAGAGGAACAAGAATTGTTGGAAGCATTCCTAAAAGAAAGAAAAGTAAATTTTGCATGGACCTATGCTGACATGCCAGGATTGAATCCTGAAGTAGTGGTTCATCATTTGGCTGTTTACCTCGGAGCAAAACTAGTCAGACAAAAGCTAAGAAAGATGCACCCACAAATAGCCTTGCTCATCAAAATTGAGCTACAAAAACTTCTCGATGTTGGCTTCATACACCCAATCGACTATCCAGAATGGGTATCAAATCTTGTACCTATCTCAAAACCAAAAGGGGGCATCCACATCTGCACATGTTTTAGAGACCTAAACAAAGCATGTCCTAAGGATGATTTTCCACTACCCAACATTGACATGATAGTGGACATGACGGCTAGACATGAGATGCTATCCCTAATGGATGGTTTCTCAAGGTATAATCAGATAACAATAGCAAAGGAGGACCAACATAAAACAACCTTCACATGTCCTTGGGGCACCTACTACTGGAATGTGATGCCGTTTGGGTTTAAAAATGCAGGAGCTACATACCAAAGAGCCATGACATTGATCTTCCATGACATGATCCATAAAATAGTTGAAGATTATGTGGATGACATATTGGATAAATGAAAGAAGAGACAAGATCACATAGCAACTCTAAGTGCAATCTTTGATATACTAGAACAATAAAAGGTCAGACTCAACCCAAAGAAGTGTGTCTTTGGGGCACAATCAGGAAAGCTGTTGGGATACATAGTTTCAATGAGAGGGATAGAGGTGGACCCTACAAAAGTAAAAGCAATCCTTGAAATGGAAGCGCCAAGAATGTTAAAGCAACTCAGGGGATTACAAGGTAGGCTCCAGTCCATCTGAAGATTCATAGCACAACTGACAGACAAGCAGATTGCCTATTCACACTTGCTCCACAAGGGAGTAGCATTCAGATGGGATGACAAGTGCGAGCAAGCATTCAGTAAAATAAAAGAATATCTACTTACACCACCTGTGTTGATGCCACCAATTGTTGAGAAGCCATTAATCCTATACATATCAGCAACAACAGCCACCCTTGGTGCCCTTTTAGCTCAACATGATGAAACGGGAACTGAGTGGGCCATCTACTATATCAACAAAACAATGGTGGGGCACAAGCTCAACTACACTTCAATAGAAAAGGCTTGTCTGGCACTGGTATTTGCAGCTCAAAAATTCAGACACTACATGCTAGCTCACCAAATCAAGCTGATTGCTAAGATAGACCCGCTAAAGTATCTATTGTCAAAAGCAATGCTTATAGGAAGAATGGCTAAGTGGGTAATGATATTGTCTGAACATGATATCGAGTATGTAGAAAGAAAAGCCATAAACGGACAAGTCATTGTGAACCAGTTAGTAGAAGCTCCCCTTCACACAGACAACCCACTCATATCAAAATTCCCAGATGAGTCCCTTTTCAACCTTGGTGTAGCCGACCACTGGAAATTGTACTTCGATGGCTCCCACATGCAACATGGATCAGGAGCCAGTGTGTTCTTCATCACCTTGCAAGGAGACTGTATACCTAGATCATATAAACTGGCATTCCCCTGCACCAACAATATTGCAGAATATGAGGCTTTAACCATAGGTCTCAAGATTGTAGCATAGTGGCGAATCATGGCATTAAAGGTCTACGGGGATTCATAACTTATCATCAACCAAGTCAATGATGAATACCAAACGAAGGATGATAAACTCACACCATACAAAAAGGTGGTAGAGAGCCTCAAGGAATCATTCATCGACATCACTTTTGAGTAGATACCAAGGACAAACAACAAAGCAACCAATGCAATGGCAACAATTGGATCCTCGCTAGATATTCCTCACAACATCTCCAAACATGAATTCCTCATAGAATAGCTTCTCGTACCCACATTCGAGGCACTAGAGTTGAAATACGCGTGTGAAATCGTTGGTCCCGGTGATCTTTGGTATCATGACATATACACCTACCTAAGGTTAGGAATCCTCCCCATTGACATCACCCCAAACCTAAAGCGAACCTTTGTCAAAAGGTCTTCACGATTCGTCATCCTAGGAGAAACCCTCTTCCGTAGAAGTATTGATGGAACCTTGCTACGTTGTTTAAAACCTGAGGAAGCCTTGATTGCTCTGACTAAGGTACACAATGGCACATGCGGTTCGCACTCGAGTGGTATGACCTTGGCTAAGAAGTTGCTGAGAATCGGGTACTACTGGCCGACAATGGAAAGAGAGGCACACAACTTTGTCAAAAGATGCTTGCAATGCCAACAACATGGAGACCTTATTCATGCACCAGCTCAAAAAATGCATCCCATTGTTACACCTTGGCCCTTTTCATAGTGGGGGCTCAATCTCATTGGCAAAATCTCACCCACCTCATCCAATGGTCACAAGTTCATAATCACTGCCACTGAATATTTCACAAAGTGGGTCGAAGCAATTCCCATGACCTACATCACGGGAAAACAAATATCCAAGTTCATTCTGAACTACCTCATTTGCCGATATGGTGTTCCTCAATCCATTATCTCTGATAATGGGACATCCTTCAAAAATCAGGATGTTCATAATTTATGTGAAAAATTCAAAATAAAGCACCATTTTCCACCCCATACTATCCACAAGGCAATGGCCAAGCAAAAGCTACAAATAAAACCATTCTGAAAATCCTCAAGAAAACAGTCAATGACTTTGGTCGTGAATGGCATCTGCAGCTAAATCCTACCTTATGGGCCTACCACACCAACATCCGCACGCCAACAAGCGCCACCCCATTCTCCTTGGTCTACGGATTAGAAGCCATCCTCCCTATTGAGATCGAGCTCCTGTCACTAAGGATATCACTGCAAAACTTCATCACAGATGAGGAATACAGGGTTACAAGACTGAATGAGCTGGAATTACTAGATGAATGGTGCATGGATGCCTTGAATCATCTACAGGTTTACTAGAACCGCTTGAAATGAAGCTACAACAAGAAGACCAGGCAACACACTTTCCAAGTTGGTGACCTTGTGCTGAAAGAAAACCAAAAGAATGTGCCAAACCAGGACACAAAAGGAAAGTTTGAACCCAACTGGCAGGGACCCTTCATCATCACTGTGAGTTACAAATCAGGGGCATATCAGTTGTCGACACCAGAAGGCAAGCCCCTGTAGGAGCCCATGAATAACTCTCACCTCAAAAAGTTTTATGCCTAAATCTTGCAAGGTATAGAACCAGAAAATACAAAAGCAAACAGAAAAAGTCCTGAAAAAATGGTTACCTTGATGAAAACCTGGCAAACAGGCATCTTGGTGACAAGAAAAAAATCATAAATACAAAAATCCAAAAAAATCAGAAAAAAGATTAAAAAATAGTAAAGAGAAAAATTCATCCTCTAGCGAAAACCACTTCGGTGGCGCTTCGGGCAAGTACCTTGGTGAAAACCTGACAAATAGGCACCAAGTGTAAATAAAGCACCCCCCCCATCTACCAGGATTTGCACGACTCACTCATTCCGTCGCATCTCAATAAATCATCCATCCACCCATCTGCGCACATCCATACCATGGCCTGATTTGATGTCTGTATCATATTCCACTAGGGAACTACTTGGCATATTCCTAAGGTCAGTTTGTCCTGCTTTTTACACCACACTGGGGGCATGTTCCTATGTCGGCATCAGATCAGATTCATGTGTATTCTCGAGATCTTCATTCAAAAATCAAAAAATTCAAAAAAACATCCAAATCATCAAAAATCCAAAAACATGTTGAAATATCAGAAAATCTTCAAAAAAATTCATCATTGAGTCAAGTTAGTCTTCCACCTTGTCAAACTATGTCATCTCTGAGCTTGAAAGTAGGCAAGGTTGATCTTTGATCAGCCCCTGAGATAGTTAGGGTCAGTCCTTAGGCGTTTGTCGCATTGGCAATACCTTTTCCCTTCTAAGTCTGCATCTTAAGTCAATCCTTTAAAAAAAAAAATGGCAACCCGTTTGTCCATCTAATCATCAAGTCAATCTATCGTTAGTCAAACTATGTGGTCTTTGTGTGTATAACATAGGCAAGGCTAATCTATGGATCAACTCCCGAGACCCCTATGATAGGTGTTTAAGTTAGTCTGTTTGTCATAAATCTTGAAAACACCAAAAACATTGGAAAATCCAAAAATCAAAACAACCTCAAAACATTTTTCAAAACAACAAAAACATCCAAATATCGGAAAAACCAAAATGGTGCATCCATTTCATCTTGCTTTCACTCGTGATCATCTCACTCATAATAAAGTCAATCATCGCCTTCACCCTCTGGTGAGTCAGTCAGAAGCAAGTTTAGCAGGTTCTAAAGTGAACACTTAATCGTCAGAAGTCTCATAGACTAAGTCAGTGAATCAACAAGTTGGTCAACTCGGAGTATCAATAGCTTATCACCCAAATCAGTCCCATCAAAACCCTGATCACAACATGTCCTAGGATGAAGCTTTCCCACGATGGACATAAGCATCAGGTACCTCACAGTAGTTAGTCTTGGCTAGCGGTACGAAGAACATTAGCTTGTTTGTTTACTTTATTTGGTTTTTTTGACTTATCTTATTTTGCGCTCATTCCAAGGACCTCTCGATGATGCCTAAACAAAACAGGTTTAGAGAGAAAGGAATGGGGCAATGAACATTATCTTTTTATCTACTGTGCTTGTGGGATACACTTGTAAAATAACTCAGTCATGTATATTTTGTTTGGTTTGTAGGGAGGATATTTTAGGTTTCTTGTTGACCACATAGGAAAGCTTGCTTTTCTGTGTTTTGGTTCGAGATGTTTAAAATGTCTGAACTGCATCCTGAGTGAAGTATGTATGTTAAGTTTGAACAAGAATACTCCTATCTAATCATCAAGTCAAGGTCCATCACACTAGGTACAAACGCCATCCTAGTCTTTTATACCTTGATGCATCATACCTATGTGAGTTATCAAAACGCAATTGACCCTTTGAAAATTCCAATTCCTAGCAATACAAATCACCATCTCCTTCCTAACTAATTTATTAACTCTGCATTTCTTCTATCTTCTTTTCGCACTAACATGGTATCATAACAGTATTCAGAACATCACCCATGCATACACCCTGCATCCACATAATCATTAGCATAAAAAACACAAGGCATCATATCATTATCTTAAGATGCAAAGAATAAAATAAAGTTGTTATTCTGAAAGATCTTAAGCACAACATTACATCATACATCATCATTTGCATCCATCTACATATCATTACACCATCATGCATTACATCCTTAAAACATGAAAAATATACAAAAAGAGATGCATCCATTGCATACGCGGCATAACATCAAGCATACAAATAGAAACATCTCATAACATCTCATAAGCATCATACATTTGCATATCATACATGTGCACCATACATATCATAAAAGGGTGAATCATCTCATATATATGATCAAAAAATACTGTTATGATACAAAATCGGATCAGGTGTACATCGAATACATAATACAATGAGGCCAAAATACTGTAGCCCATATATCAAAAATGAAGCAAACTGTCCTGTGATCAAAGGGGGGGCGGGCCCTGCTGGCTGCTGCCCTCCCCATCTTGCCTCTCACCGTGTGCCTTTGCCGGTCACCTCCTTGTCTGCTGGGAAAACTCTGGCACCCTGCGGTCTGATGGAACTACCTGGTGATAATGGTGCTGATAGTACTCGGCCTCTTTGATGGCATCCCTATAGTCTCGGATATCAACTGTCCGACTCTGGGATGTGGAAGCTACACTCTCTAACTGCCTCCGTCGGCCCACCTCCTGATCCCTCTTTGATCGTGCCAGGTCTCTATCTGCTATAACTGTAGCAACCCACTATCGGGCCTCATCCCGCTCAGCTATTAGAGCCTGTACCTGCCCCTATAACTGCTAAATCAACATGTCATGGGCATTTGGCTAGCTCGCTGGCTGTCCTACCAGCTCTACTACTAGATGCTACTATGCTGGCGCATGGGGCTACCCATCCTGTCCTGCTGCATGGGGCTGTCCATCCTGTCCTACCACATGCTGTGCGGGAACCCTTGGAGGTGACTTTTGAGGAGGTGGTACACCTCCCCGACCCCTGCCTGCTAACCTATCCCTCGGCCTGCGATGTTGAAGCATTGTCCCTGGAACTGTCAATCTCACTGGTGGCCTGAACCATGCCCTGAATGCTGGAGTCACACCTGCATCTGTTGGCCCCTGATCATATGTCCAAGGTCGAGCCACCAACTGCCTAAAAGAGGTCACTGCCTCATCTGCAAGAATGGGCTGTCCCCAGGCTGTGTCCTTTGCCGAGCGGGTAAAGATAGCTGTATATTGAGCATCAGGTATATCCTGCAGCTCCCCGAACTGTTTGGCCACCTGGTCAGGAAGGTATCTCTCTATCAGAATATGCTCTTGACCCTGCATAAATCTGTCCTGACGAGCAAAGAAGAGTTGGTCTGTAACTTAATCCCTCTCATTAAAATCCTCTAGAGAATGCAAGTTGCACAATAAATCAATTACTTTGATTTATTAATTCTTCTATTTTCTCTCACAAATCATCAAAAGGGAATATTCCCTCATTTGAATTCAAAAAGGCCAAGTGGACTTGGTCCTTCCAACAAGGCATTCAATGCCTCTTACATGTCCTTGACCTTGAGCCAAGTGACATTAACTTCATTCCCTTTCCCTCTTCAACATGTCATTTCTCAAATTTGAAATGCCACCTAATTGCATTAATTGGCACATTGGCCAAAACTTGCACATTCCTCATCCAATCACATTTGGACAAGTGGCACAATTCCATTGGGTTATCTTTTATCCCACATTGCTTATTTCCACTATCTCTTCCAAGATTTGAATCTATAAATTGGAGACTCTTCTCCTCAATCTTCATCCACAATTTACATGCAAAGTTACTCTCTCCAATTGAGAACTAATTTTGCTCATTTCATCCAAGCATCCACCATATTTTCACATTTGCACCAAGGTTATGCTCAAATCTCTTTGGAGATTTGACCATTGCTCAATCAACCACATTGCAACTTAGGAATTGAGAAAGGGCCAATTGCAACACTCCATTGGCACCAATTCCCCCTATGGGATTATCAATTTGTTCACTTAATTAGGACTTGTTTTCATTTATTTTAGTTGTTCTTCCTTTGTTCCTATTTTAAGTTTATTAACAAATGGATTTCATGGGGAATCCCTCATATTTGCTTGCATTTTGATCTAACACTAACAATGTTTGTCGTCTTGGTGCACTTGCAGGTTTAGGGGTTCACACATAGCATATGCCAATTTCAAAATGCTAGACGAAATTCACCTATGTACATCAAAAAATGCATTAAAAACACACACATGAACATACATGGATACATACATAACATGAGGATACGCCGTAGTGAAATAGTGGGTTTTACAACAGTCTGAGTTTTAGGAGACAGTGTGTTTTCCAAAACAATAGTGTATAAAATGGCGGTAAAAATGGGATTGGATGTGGGATTTTTGCCAGTTACGAATTATGAGTTTTAGGAGACAGTGTGTTTTTCAAAACCATCGACAAAAAAAATATTATCAGACCTACATTTCAACTAAATCCTAGCCAAAATTCACCTCTGTACATTGAAAAACGCGTGAAAAAAATACATAAGAACATACATGGATACATACACAACATGAGGAGACATCGTAGTGAATCAGTAGGTTTTACAATAGTCCGAATTTGAGGAGACATTGTGTTTTCCAAAACAACAGTGTATAAAATGGCGGCAAAAATGGGATTGGATGTGGGCTTTTTGCTATTTCCCAATTAGCTTTCGCCAAATGGCCGGGAGCCGGCTAGCTGCTAGACAAAATTCACCTATGCACATTGAAAAAATGCATGAAAAACATACACATGAACATACATGGATACATACATAACATGAGGAGACACCATAGTGAAACAGTGGGTTTTACAACAGTTCGAGTTTTAGGAGATAGTGTGTTTTCCAAAACAACAGTGTATAAAATGGCGGCAAATATGGGATTGGATGTGGGATTTTTGCCAGTTACGAATTATGAGTTTTAGGAGACAGTGTGTTTTTTAAAACCCTCGATAGAAAAAAAAATTATCAGACCTGCATTTCAACTAAATCCTAGACAAAATTCACCTCTGTACATCGAAAAAACGCATGAAAAATACATAAGAACATACATGGATACATACACAACATGAGGAGACGTCATAGTGAATTAGTGAGTTTTGCAATAGTTCAAATTTGAGGAGACATTGTGTTTTCCAAAACAATAGTGTATAAAATGGTGGCAAAAATGGGATTGGATGTGGGCTTTTTGCTATTTCCCAATTAGCTTTCGCCAAATGGCAGGAGCCGGCTAGTTGCTAGACAAAATTCACCTATGTACATCAAAAAACGCATGAAAAACATACACATGAACATACATGGATGCATACATAACATGAGGATACACCATAGTGAAACAGTGGGTTTTACAATAGTCCGAGTTTTAGGAGACAGTGTGTTTTCCAAAACAACAGTGTATAAAATGGTGGAAAAAATGGGATTGGATGTGGGCTTTTTGCCAGTTACGAATTATGAGTTTTAGGAGACAGTGTGTTTTTCAAAACCCTCGGCAGAAAAAACATTATTAGACCTGCATTTCAACTAAATCCTAGACAAAATTCACCTCTGTACATCGAAAAATGCATGAAAAATACATAAGAACATACATGGATACATACACATCATGAGGATACGTCGTAGTGAATCAGTGGGTTTTACAATAGTCTGTATTTGAGGAGACATTGTGTTTTCCAAAACAACAGTGTATAAAATTGCGGCAAAAATGGGATTGGATGTGGGCTTTTTGCTACCAATTAGCTTTCGCCAAATGGTTGGGAGCTGGCTAGCTGCTAGACAAAATTCATCTATGCACATTGAAAAATGGATGAAAAACATACACATGAACATACATGGATACATACATAACATGAGGAGACGCCGTAGTGAAACAATGGGTTTTACAATAGTCCGAGTTTTAGGAGACAGTGTGTTTTCCAAAACAACAGTGTATAAAATGGCGGTAAAAATGGGATTGGATGTGGGATTTTTCCTATTTCTTTTGTGTGGCACGGGAAAAGTGGAAGGGAATGACGTGCGTCTTTTTTGTTTGGAGAAAGCAAGGCGAAAATACTATTTTTTTTGTTTCCTGTATGCATGCTTAAAGGGAAAGGTGAAGGCCTGAGAGCATGTGAACGACTTCGACGAGAATACCAACCAAATAAGTTGAAGCGTGGAGTGCACGTGCAGGATTTGGAGCAGAATACAGACGACATTGAGGTGAGGGGTAATTTTGTTGCAAGCAGAGGGTTTTGCAAGATGTTTTAATTTAAAATTTGGGAAACACATTGTGGAGTATTTTAGTGGGCTTTTTGACTATTTCCCAATTAGCTTTCACCAAATGGGCGGGAGTCAGAAAAATGCTAGACAAAATTCACCTATGCACATTGAAAAAATGCATGAAAAACATACACGTGGACTTACATGGATACATACATAACATGAAGAGACGTCATAGTGAAACAATGGGTTTCACAATAGTCTGAGTTTTAGGGGACGGTATGTTTCCCAAAACAAGAGTGTATAAAATGGCGGCAAAAATGGGATTGGATGTGGGATTTTTGCTATTTTTCCCAATTATGATTTTGAATGCCACGTTATGCCCTTTTCTATCCATTCCGAAAAACTATGCGAACAATGGCGACATTGCGGGTTTTACATGATTTTCGAAATATAGCATTTGATTATTGGAGGTGATTCTGCTTTCTACAAACATTATTCAGTAATTTCACTCATATTTGTACAATGGGTTGTTGCTTTTTTCATTCGGAAAGGGAAAAATTTGATAACCAACAAATGGGGAGGAAATGAACAAAAAATTTCAAAACCCTTGATAGAAAAAAATGGTTTCAACTAAATAAATTCTTTGGCAACCCCATAATTTTAAAAACACAGATGGGAGGAGACGCAAAACTAAAACCCTCAACTGAAAATAACAAACCCTTAATGGAGCAATGAATGCCGTTCATTTCTTCGCTGTTCATAGCATAATGGCAAGATGGCACATACACAGAGTTGATATACATACCTGAAGGAGCTCCACATGGCTGCTACTCTTGCCCTCGCTATCCACAAAAATGGCGCCGTCCAAAAATGGCAAAAATGGGACCTTGTCGGCCCTTTTTATTGTTTGCTAATAATGGTTTCATTTGGCCATGTTTTAGGCTTTTTGTCCATCCATGCCGAATGATTATTTTGAAAAAATTGTAGGTGCTGACACGATTTCCTGGCGATGGGACAACAAACGGCACGGGGGATGAGACGTCTGACCATCATGTCTTTCCTTCCGTCCGGCAACCTTTTCCATCGCCATGGGTCCCACCTCTTCTGTCATGGATCTTTTCTCCATGCGCTATGGGCGCATAGGCCATGATATACACATAGGTGAATTTTGTCTAGCAGTTAGCTTTCGCCCATTTTGTAATGAGGTGAACACAAAATAAAGTACAATTTCCCCTCCTAGTTGAGGATGGAGAGCATCATTGGGGAGATGATAGTAGTTCGAGAAGAGTCAATATTTTGTACCATGTGTTAGGAACTTGTCACACACACAAGATTGGTTTGAATGTTACTAGTTACTCATGTATAGCATTATGTTTAAAAATCCAAACTAGTTGTGTTTCCTTTTATAGGTGTATGGGTCTAAAGTTGCATAAATTGTAAGGTCCTCATTGCTACCACCTTGATTTCAAACTAGATTGGAACAAATAATAACCCTCCTTTTGAAGTCTTTGTATTGAGTCAAGATTTGATTATCTCTCTCTCGATCATATGCTTAGAAGTCTTTCCTTGTGCCTATTGAGCATGTTTTTATTATGAAGCTAGAATTTTTACAAAATCAAAAAATCTTTTGATTTCAAAAAAGATATTTTTGTTTTCATCTATATATATGTAGAATAATAAAAAAATCAAAAATTACATATTTGAGAATTTAAAAGAAATATAGAAAAGGGGCATGAGAAATTAGAGGGAAATTATTCTTGAGGACTGGGGAGTTAAGATTATAAAGAAGTGGCTCAAAAGTGTTTCCACTCCCCAAAATCTCTTCCTAAAAATCTCAAAGCGCTCCAATGAGTTGGAGTGGAGGAAAATGAGAGTTAATTGCATGTGGAAGCTGTGGTAGAGAAGGAGAAAAAGAAGGGGGCATGGATTGTTAAGAAAAGGAGAATGCAAAGGAAGAGAACATACCATCATTTTTGGATCTCATTTGGTAGGTGAAAGGCTGAACTACAAAGAAGAGGAGCGAAGAAAATAAATAGAACAAAAGGGAAACATTCTAGGTCCGTTTGGTTATAAAAAAATCTATTTTTCCTTTGAAAAATTCTTGAGAATAAGTGCATAATAATTCTTGTTTGTTGAACAATATGTTCATGAATTTAAATTGAAAAATGATAATGCCCTTCGTGGATATTTTTTTCAATAGAAAAATTCATTTTATTTCATAATGGTTAGAAGTTTTGGAAGAAAATTATACATTTCTTCCCTTAGGTTTTCATGTATAAAGTCTTTAACTGTATTATTTTTACAGAGATTATATATATACCTATATTTGTATACTAAGTGTATACATTTATAATAATATGCATATGATTTTATTAAATAATCCTGGGTCAACTTTCAGGTCGTAGTAATCCTTTGTTAACTATAATTTATAATTGCATAGTAATGCCTTGTTAGTTGCAATTTATAGCTATGTAGTAATGTCTTGTTAAGAGCAATTGTATGGCTGCATTGGAAATGATAGGTTGATATTATATATATCTGGCCATACAAAATGTGATGCTATTATTCAATGCGAAGAGTATTGAGTTGATACAAATTTTCCCATGTAAAAATATGATATTGTTGTGTATAAAATGAGTATTGGGTTGATATAAATTTTCCCATATAAAAATATAATATTGTTGTGTATAAAATGAGTATTAGGTCGATACCAATATAGCCAAATAAAAATGCTTTTTCTATGTATACAATGAGCATTGGGTCAATATAAGGAGGTCCAATAGTGGTTTTTTATCTACATGTAAATATCAATAGACTTTGATAATTAAGTGACTAACTATTATAACTCTAGGATGACACTCAAGAAAGGATCCATAGCCACCATGTAAATTGAACAACTATAACATACTAGTAAGACTTAAATTATTTTTGATAGCTAAGTATACCCTATTCTTATAACACTTCCAAACAAAAAAAAACATTAGAAGTCTATTTTATAAGGATCATCAATAGTATGTATACTTCACAAGAGAAATTGAGAAATTAACTATTGTCTAATATTTTAGAGAGAAAGAATTTGAATGATTAAATTTTTTATAAAAATAAATTAGAAAACAAAGGTTGGAAATAAAAAACAATACCCAGTCTTTTCTTGTACATTATCAATTGATTAAGTAATAATAAACTAATTTAGGTTGGAGTAGATACTCATAAATATGATTGAGTAAATATAGACAGGTAATGCTTAGAAAATTTATAAGATAGTATGTCTAGTTTTAAAACAATATAGGGCAAATCTATTATATGGTGATATGGATAGCTTTGTAATTCAAACATATATTATTAGTTTTATATCACCATTTCTTGAAGAGAACTCAAACATTGTGGGATCTAAGTTAAAAAATAACAATTCAATTTAAATGATTATAATTATAAATATGTCTATTGAATGATCTTCATGTACACACCTATATGTAGGTATATTTATAATTCATATATTTATTTGTATGGACTTGAGGAAGTGTAAAATAATAGCCAAATATGTGAAATTATTTGAGTTGAAATGTGAGAGGTCTTGAAAGATAAGAGGATGGTATATTCCCAAGTTATGGAATTTCTTTGATTTTAGTTTCATCACCACTCAAGTTACTTTTTACACCTCATTTTTGAAACAATTAATTTTGGAATATAGTAACTAAATTTTCTGATATAGGATTATGCATTTAAATATATGATATTTTAGGAAAAAAATGGAATAGATATGGTTTTCATGAAGTAATTATTTTGGATGCATTCATACGAATGTAAAAAATAAATATAAAATTTTGTAACTTACCCAATTCGGTCCATTTAATTTAAAGCACCACATTTAAAAAAAAATAATGCATTAATAAAAAATCTGTACAATTTCATTTTAATATGTAATATGCAGATACATAATAAATAAATACATAATTGCTGTAATGCCCCGCCAAGTAACCTTAAAGGAAGTTGCAATTAATATCATAAGCGAACCAAATTTTTTTTTTTATAAAGTGCATTTAACATACACATTCACTTACTAGTTAACAACAACCTCTAAGACTACAAGGTTAGGATTACCTAAACCCACACATACATAATACATATAACCATAGCCTTATGAACTTTATGAAATAAACATCATACATCATAAGAATACCACATAACATAATAAGATAATCAACCAAGATACAATCTCATAAACATTATCTTGATCCAATAGTTACATCACTCATTCCCTGAATGAGGCAATAGTACAAAGAATTGCAATTACAAAATTCCACCTCATAAACATAAGAGGGATAAAATAACTTATACAAGTTAAAATATTACAATGCAAGATAATACAACAAGAACCGTGAGCTGTCCATCTAGATGTCTCGCCACCAAGTACTGAAGATCGATGGGGACCCAACGGTTTTGGTGCATGTTCCACCCAACCAATGTGGTACCCGAAGGCCCACCCCCCATGGTAGGAGATAGTAACAAAGTAACATGGACAAAGATCTACTACCTCTAACCAAAGGCAGACTCATACTGACTCATACTGTTATAACCAACCAAATGAATTAACAAGTAAAACTCATTCACCATACAAGTACGAATCAAGTACAACTCAAGTACAATACAAGTACAAATCAAATACAATACAAGTACAAATCAAATACAATACAAGTACAACTCCAACATCATTGACATAGGTCACATTGCTTCCAGACATAAAGTAGATCAAGTATGTTCAAATAACCATACACATAAAATAATTAACAACAGTTGTCATAGATAGAGTGTCATCGTAAGGTTTGTCATGAGATCTCCTCTAGGCATTCTTCATAGGCTTCGGCACAAGTAATCCTGGTGGCCTCAACCGAATCCCGACACTCATACTCACTCGGAATCAACTACCTCTCGCAAGAACTAGATAGTTGATCTTGCCATTCCAGGCCTTCTCACTCATCCCAAGTCTAAACAAGCCCTTGCGTCTATGAGTGAGGATTAAATTATCTTGATTAATGTGAAGTTAGTCCTAATATTCTAAGTACATTATTTTAATTATCACTTGTTTAAATCACTCATGAAGGTTATCAAGTTTACCTCTTTGGGCTCTGGCGCCTAACAGAAGCCACTCTTCTATTCAACAACACACACCCAAACAATCCACCAAGGGAACCACAAGTGCATACCAACTAAGTATCATAATCCACTCCAACACAAGGAGGATACAAATAATAGAAACTCACTCCAAACATCTTGGAGGAAACCACACATAGTCCACTCCTTTCACAGGAGGTACAAAAGATATCACTCCAAACATCTGGAGGCAACAACACATAGTCCACTCCTTTCATAGGAGGAAACAAGATGAAACCACATAAAAAGGTCACTCCATACAAGGAGACACGGATCCCATAATCCGCTCCTAAACCAAGGAGGTGCAAACATCCCCGTTCATGAAAACTAGGTAAAATTGAAAAGACGCTATGCACTACCCAAGGGAAAACAACTGGATGGCATAAAGATTCAACAACCCTTATCATCTAAGTTCTTCTGGAAGACTTATAATTTAGGACTAACACTAAATCCCAAAACCAACAATGCAACTTGACGACATAGCAACAAAAACATTCAAGTCATCAATCAAATCTAATATTTGGATTTCCTAAATCCATATTCATTCAATAGGTAGTGTAAAAAAGTCAAAGTCATGATAACTAGATCATCTAAAATAATCATAACCCCTATTTCCCTTTTCATTATTGAAAATCTAAAACAATTAAACTTACTTCCCTTTACTGAATACAGAGAATTAAATCCTTTAAGAAAGTCATGAGGAAGATACTACTTTTGGATATACTAAATCCATATCTTTTTCATAATCCAATCACAATGATTCAACTAATCTAAATAGAAATTAATAAATAACATAATTGATGGCCTCATCAATAAAACAATTTCTTAATTTACTTTTAAATCGACACAAATCCATGCAAGTAAACTCTTTCCATTTCTAAACCAAATTTTGCATCTCATTCAATTTTCTACTTAAAACATTCAATCACTTTAGTATAATAACATATTGTTTCTCTATCCATTTTCCATATATTCTAATCAATCCATTTTTAAATCTTTATTCAATAATACATTGCATGCATCTCATTAAAATAAAATACGATAATAAATTTTACACCGAATATATATATATATATATATATGCTCCATATTATATAGACACTATTAATATTCCGTTCACAATGACTAGATTACTCTATGGAACTAAATCAAATATTTAACTCCTTCAATTAAACTTTAACATGTCATATTAAAATAAACAATAATTTCTCCATATGTTTATAATTTTAATTCCACTAATTTAATATACAAATTTTATTTAAAATAATATAAATAAATATAATACTTTAGTATTATAAATTATAATATAAAATATTATTAAATAATATTTTAATATTATAATAACAATACATAAAATATTAATATTTATAAATATCAATTTATTATTATTTTATTTTCAGAACAGCCATGAGAAAATAACTTAACAGCAGTCTCATATTTCAAGAATAACTCAAAAACTACGATCTGGGTATTTACAATTTTTTTACAGCGATAAGAAAATTTCAAAATGCAAAAACCCTTTAAATTTCTTGAAAACCCAGTTTGTGAAAGTAAAGTTATAGGTGACACAATCAGACCATTTTACCATGAAAATATAATTATACTGCAGATTTTAAAATCCGTTTTTTAAAAATAAACAGAAGGTTTCATTTTCTAAAAACATTCTAAATGCATTGTTCAATCTCTATGTTTGATTTCAATAACAATAAAATCAATTTCTCCAAATAATTTAAATTCAACTAAGGTTTTCACAATTTTCACTCAAGAATTTTCACAAGCAAAGGCTGTAAGTTTATTTAATTCTTTTCTCCTAATATCAAGTTTATTTTCTAAAACAGATTTAACAAATAAATCTTTAATCACTACTATTTAAAAAAAAAACAATTAAGAACAATAAAATACAAAGAGGAAAACTTGGTACAAGAAGCTACAGGAAGAGATGAATTTCTGATTTCAATTTCAATTTCAATTTCAATATTTACAACTCTAATTCACATTATATGCAAATTAGATATTTCAATTTCAATTTCAATTTTCAATTTCAATTTCAATTTCAAATTTCACTTTTGGAAAACCCACTTTCAATTTAAAATGCAATTTGAAATAATAAATTAATTTCCAAAGTTGCAACCAATTTCCCAAATAAACATTTAATTACAATTTCTAATTTAATTCCCACACGTTGAGATTAAATTTCAAAATTAATTTTAATTCTTTTATTTCCTTTCATTCTCTTGCATCACGTTTAATTAATTAATTAAATTATTTAATAACTAAACTCAACCCCCTTGGATTAAATTTAATTAATTAAATAATTTAAATATAATTAATTAATTTAAATATAAACTTCTATCCACATTGCATTATTTAAATTTCAATTTCAATTTCACTTTTCAAAAACCCACTTTCAATTTAAAATGCAATTTCAAATAATAAATTAATTTCCAAAGTTGCAACTAATTTTCCAAATAAACATTTAATCACAATTTCAAATTTAATTCCCCCACGTTGGAATTAAATTCCAAAATTAATTTTAATTCTTTTATTTCCTTTCATTCTCTTGCATCACGTTTAATTAATTAATTTAATTATTTAATAACTAAATTCAACCCCTTGGATCAAATTTAATTAATTAAATAAACTAAATATAATTAATTAATTTAAGTATAAACTTTTATCCACATTGCATTATTTAAATTAAATAACCATCAACATGATTTAAATGCAATTATTCTAAATATCTATTTTCAAATCAAGAATGCTTCAGAATTAAATAACATCAAAGCAAGACAGACAATGACTCGACACACACAACTGATGACACACTAAGGTTAGGATATAGACTTGACACATGTTACCTAGCTACTATCTCCCGTTCAACTTAACCGTTGGATCGACACGCTCAAACCTATGAAAACAGGTGGAGTCGATGTCATGTACCTGCAATCCTACAACCAAGTAAACAACATCATACAATATATTCAACATATAATACACACCGTGAAGAAGGAATTACGGATTCGCAGGGCGCTCGCAAGTGAGTGATGCGAACTCGTCCTCTTCACCAATACACTCATCGAAACTGACACTTCCATCATAATCCAGTAATCTCATAATAACATCTCATGTTAACTCTACAACAACATTAATCTATAATGCATGTGAAACAATAATCAGATAACTACATCCCACAATAATATTTGTCACTCAATAGTAACGATCAAAACATCACAACAAAATGTATCCAGTAGCAAGGTAACTGCAACCAAACATAGCATAAAGCAACTTGAACAAGAAGCAAAATGGAGGGGTATTACAATTGCATTAATAGTTTCTATCATTCAAGCATATAAGAATACAAGCTAGTATAATAGTCATTTTTATATCTTAATTATCCAAGTCCATAGTGCACAAATATAATTACAATGTCGTCACCTCAAGATGAGATTAATAGTACAATAATAATAACATAAGGAATAACAAATGTTGTATTTGATAATCCAAGTCTCCGACAATAAACTATAAGAGGGAGAGCATCAGTCAAGTGCTTTTCCTCCAATCATAGACCAATGGTCCCCCACACAATTCCATATTGGAAGTGCCCCCACCCTTCATGAGAGTAGTATACATGTATGAAAATTTTGAGGTCGTCAAGCTATCAAAGATCTAATGTTGTGTACTAATGATTTTAATTTATCAAGCAACTTCTAGATACCTTCTAGCTATGCATGATACATTTGATTATAATGCAACTTTAGACATGGTGAACCGACAATGCAAGCCGTGATTTTGCATTACTTTGGCCAAATATTTTATATCTATAAACAAAAAATTATATGGTCGTATGTTCACATACACCTCTATTTCAAACTGTATATCAACATTGATTCCACAAGCACATATATAGTCACATTTGCCAAATTTATTTAGTCACATTTAATGAAAAGTCAACTATTGATTTGCAGACTATACAAAGATTCTAAATATAAATATAAATAATGCATGTTGATTGTTTGTCTCAAATTCATAAGAATCTCATAATTTAACTTTCTACAATGATAAATTTTACTATGTTTTCCTTTTATAGTCATGTTGTACTGATAATCCTACCTTCACTTTAAAGTGATCATGAATTTATAAGTTTACATAGCTTTTCCACATACAAGTATTTGAGTGTATATATATTAATAAACAACTCATAAGTCACCATTTTAAGTTTCAATCCTTCAATAGTAGTATATATATAATCTCAAATACTTTGGTCATAAAATTAAAATCTAATAAAAAATCACACTTCACTGCCATACTCAAATTCAGAAGATCATCAAATACTTTCTCAACCAAGTTACAAATGCATTGATACTATTAAAATAACATGCTTTCTTAGTTGAAATACAAATGCATCGATATTATTATTATAACTATCACTCTCAAACCCTTATAAGGTTGGGAACCCTATCTATTTAATCTACAATGCTTCAAAATATAATGATAGGATTGCTATTATCTCCTCATAGCTCAAAGGATACAGTCACTACTCATATGTATGAGAATAGGCTGAAGCACTTGGCCAATTTATTATTTTTACTTGTCTCTTATTTGTACAAGGGTTTGATGCTAATAATTTAGTATATAATAGAGGCAACGAGTAACAATATTATTCCTATTTTCATAGGGTTGAATTTACCTAGGGATTTGATATCAATAACACATTAGATGACAAAGATAATGAGTAACAATATTACTACCATTTTCATATGATCAAATTCACATGGGAATTCAATGTCAATAACACCTTATATAATAAGAATAGTGAGTATTATTTTTATCGCTATTTCCATAAGATTGAGGAGGTCAAATCCTACACATTTATGTATATTTAAATTAGAATAACATGCTTATAATTCTATTGATATAAGGTAGATAAAATCAAAATTCAAATACATTCTTTAAATGGTGGTAGAGGTTGATAAGCATCGAGATTAAGTAGGTGTACAACAACAATTACTTAGCATAATCCCCAACTATTGGGCCATAACATTGATGGTTCACACACATTGGTTAAACCACAAACCATTAGGTTAAAGATCAGTAGAATTATTATATTCAAGCTCAAGCTATATGGATTGGATTAAACAAGTACCTATAGCCTTGCAACATTGCGAGTGACCCCTAATACCATACCTATCAACATTTTCCTCGGTCTAGTGGAAGCTTAAGGTTGATTCACTGACTGTTAACCTTGCTCATAATTTCCAAACTTCCAACATTGTAATCAAAGGACATGAATCAACACATCCATTCATGGGTGTTAAACTAAACGCAACCATCATTCAACCCTTATATAAGAATTCAAAGGTTTTCACATTCAAGCAGGGAATATATTTCAAAAAATCAACAATAAGGAAAAATATAACATTATCTATTATTTATAATAATATGACTGTTTACACGAGCTTGAACATTCCTTAAAATATAAAAATAAAACTCTATATACTACAATATTTTAAGAATAGTTATAAAGACTACTTTCCCATTGAGATTGTAAATAAAATCATTATAAATCCCTTACCACAAATCATAATTTATTCGACTCCACAAACAAATCATTTTTCAAATAGTTTGGTTATATAACTTGAGAATAAAGACCTTTGAAAATGCTACAAAGGTGCCTCCTCTTCTCTTTTCCCCTGTCCTTCCTACTTTGCTCCCTATTGTATGCATATTTTCATTCTTTTTCCTCCTTTTTTTATTGCATGTTTGTCACCTCCCTTCCTCACCATCCTTTTCCTCTATCATGCTCCCTATTTCCTTTACTCCTACCTTATGGGAAGTAAATGAAACTCCCACTTTACTTAAGTTGGTCCATAATTCGACCTCTTTGAAGTACTACTACATTAAAAACTTAGTACTATTTATTAACTGTCGATGTTCATCCTGGCACTCGAGCTTTAGCCTAGTTTAATTCAAATTCAAATTTGAATGAATCAATATATATTCACACATACATAGATACACACATATTCATTACACATATATACACACATATATTAAAAATATATACACAAATATATTAAAAATATACACACATATTCATACACATATATACACACATATACACACATATTTACACACATATATACATATATATACACACATATATACATATACACACACACACATATATACACATATTTACATGAATCGATATATATATTCACATTCTAAAATATATTTATGTGAACAAATATGTTCTTGTACTCGTAAATATTTAGTTATTCTTTTTTACTATGATGGTATCAATAATAAAATAATGAGTAATTTAGAATACCATAATTTATTTTAGATAAACATACATAAAAGCAATAAATTCCAGTTGATGACAACCCAATCAACACACAAAGAGCATATTTTCACATAACCGCTAAATGCAAATAAATGATACTAACAATAATTCATTTCTAAAGAGTAAAAAATGAAAGCACATCACATTTTCAGAAAATATGAAACTATTATGCAGTCATAAGTAACAACTATTAGTGCATGAGTGTGTGTGCAAGATTTTGGCTTCTAAAAACCATTGGTTTTCTCTTGGATCTACCACCCTCTCTCCGGTGATACTCTCCCTTGTAAATAAATTTGAACAGAGACAAAAGAATCTAAAAAAATTAAACATAAAATAATACATGCTTGATTTATCTTTGAAATCAAATACATTACATATTTATAGGATCCTCATATCCTATTTTGTAGGAAACAACTTCTTAATATAATGAGTTGTTTCAACAACTCAAATGTACAAACAAATACTCCTTAAATAATTACTTTCTCACCTATAATATTTTTGTGAGTTGTTATTATAACTCACTTTTATTTCAACTTCTCACACATTATTACTACTAACCAATGTGAACACTAGCATGATTTCTAACACCCCCCCTTAGTGTGAACGTGGGGAGAAAGAACATCACACAAGTTGGAAATAGAATCGTATGCCTATGCATACTTTAGGTTTGCATATTGCTATCTGGATCTTGCTGCACATGATCACCTACATATGAGAAATTATCTTGCTTTCACTTCCAGTGAACTCATCATTGGCTGACCACACTTCCAAGAAGTCCGACAGTCAGAGGATCTCTGTAGCAAGCTACTTTCCTATACAATTATTTACAATATCAATGATGTCCATATTCTCCTCCTTTCAAACTTTAACACTTTCAACTACAGTAAGCCCAACACTTATGACTCATGATCTTGATTCAAATGAAAGGAATCTCTCATCAACCTTTCATGGTTTTCATAGCAATTTACCACAAACCTAAACACGAACAAGAACTCACTCATCTATTCACGTCATATGGTTTTCTAGATAATCACTAACCTTTTAAAGATCCATGAACTTCATTACACTAGTTCTTCTATTTATTACAATATTTTGTAATAGGAGGAAACATAAGAAAATAACACATGAACAAAAATAACCACTATTATTGATCGTGCCACTTGATCTCCAACAACATAGAAAACTATCACTACCACACAATAGAAAATAAAATACCACCAAAGATGATAAGTGACCTCATCATTGGTGACTAACAAGAGGATGTTGAGTGTCCTCCAACCTCCTATTCCTCCATGCTCCATTTTGACTCCTTAGCCCTTCCTAGCCAAATGCAACATTATAATCTCCAAAATCACTATTAGATATAGCATCAACTCCATGTGCACATGAATAAGAGGATGTAGCTCCATAATAATGCACCCTTTTTACTAAAATAAATCCTTGTTAACTCCAAAAGAAATTCTATATTATAGTTCTTACTTCAAGCAAAAATAAAAGATTTCTCTTATATCACCAACTTTAAGTAACAAAAGATTTGAACATATCTCCTTTAAAAAAACAAAGCCAAAATGAATTTAATCAACACTATTAAAAAACTCTCCTTTTGATTCAATAGAGTTTTTATGCCATCCATTCAAGAGAATTCCATCTCTACCCATGCTAGATAATTCTCCTCCAATAATATTAAAACTAAAATAGAAGATATTGTAATGCCCCGCCACGTAACCCTAGAGGATGTTGCTATTACAACAAAAGCGTAACAATTTTTTTTTGAAAGTGCAACTAACAATAAGTAAACTGAACTACACTTAACACATAAATCCTCTAAGGTACGTGAAAAAACTAACATTTGAAACCCATAACATACAAAAGTAAACTAATCCATAACATATAAATTATACTTAAGAAATAAAGAATATAGATCCAATAACATTAAACTCATTTCATAAGATTACAAAGTAAATATTAAAATCATTCATAGATTGTGTTCTTTCTATATAGCAGTTACAAGGCTCATTTCCAAAATGAGGTAGATCATACAAACAATATTAATTACAATGATACAAGGATTCTCCTCTAATACAAATGAGGAGTAGTACATATACATTAACATCCAACTGATCTAATAGAACACAAGAGATGGTACAAAGCAACTGGAACATGCGAGCTCTCCAATCTAGATGATCCCACCATCACAAACATGAAGTGGAAACCCAACGGTGTAAGGTGCACGTTCTACCCAACCATGTGGTACCCGAAGGCCCACGCCCCGTGCTAGGAGATAGTAAAAGGGATTCCTAGGTAAAACCAACAACCTCAATACACAAGCAACCACAAGACTAAACTAAACAAGTACAATACATATCATAAAGGTTAGATTGCTTCCAGAGTAAAAGAATCAAGTACATCAACTGAACAATATAAAGTGTTGTCATAGGAGGAGTGTCATCATAAAGTTACATGGGTTATCCTGGTAGATCTTCCTACACCCTGGCCCCCATCTTGGGTTATCCTGGTAGCCTCTCACGATCCCCATCCCCACATGCAAATCGATGCAGAGTCAAATATCTTTCAAAGGGACAAGATAGTGACCTTGCCATTCCAGGCCTTCTCATCTAATCTCAAGTCTAAACGAGCCCTTGAGCCAATGAGTGAGGCACAATTAACAAGTTAAGTGTTTTAAGGTACCCTTTCCCCTAATAATTTTATTTAACTTCGACTGAATTATCTAACTCTCACATGAGTTATCCTGGCACCACTTTGTGTGTCAGTCCCCATTGAGAGCCACTCCCCTATTGACAACACAAGGATCTAACCACAAACCAAGGGTAGACAAAGTACACAAAAATGAATATTAAATCCCAACCATAATGCAAGAGGCAACACATCCCATTCGTAGTAACCAGGTGTTTAAATTGGATCACAACCAGGTGCACTACCGAAGGAAAACAAAGGGCTGAACAAACTATCACAAAACCCCCACATAATATTACAACATCTGGAAGGCTTACACATTCACAAGTAACAAATTTCCCAACTTATGTGGACAAAAGACATCATAATTAAATAAGCAATTCAGGCAAGTAATAAAACTATCATTATGATTTCCTTAATCTAATTTCCACTCCAAGAAAACTATAATAAATTGCTCAAAATAATCTAGCTTAATATAATTTCATTTATAGTCAATAAAGAAATTAAATCTAATTATTTAATTCAATATCCCATTTACATCTATATAAAAATCAATTTCCTTTTTAAAAAAAATCATTTCATTTAAAAAACATCTAATTCGTGCATTTACATGCATTTATTATAAATTTAATTTAAATATATATATTTGAATATATATATATATATAATTACATATGTATTTATATATAATTATATATATAAATATATTATTTAAATATTTAAAATTTAAATTACAATTTTCCAAACAAATATTAAATATATATATATACATATATATATAAATATATATATATATATATATATATATATATACGTATATATATAAATATATATAAATACATATTTAGATATATAAATACATATATATATATATATATATATATATTTATGCATATAAATATATATTATATTTTATATATTTAAAACCAAGTTACAAATCCAAATTAAAATTGGGCGAATGAAATGTCTAAGCAACCATTATAGTTCCAGGCTGTTTACACAACCGACTCCCCTATGGGGGCGCGACCTGTGAAGGAAGTGCTAGGTGCTGCCTCCATAGCATTGCCTCCCCTATGAGGCAGCTGTGAGGGAAGCCCCAACCCCCCCATTCTTAAATTAAAAACTATAATTTTTTTTCAAACCTGCGATTTTTAAAATCGCTGTACGAATTTTAAATTTGGTTTTTTTTTTAAACAAATTTTACAAGAACTTTATAAAATAAAATATGCATATATATATATATATATATATATATATATATATATATATCAAAATGATTGCTCCAGATGAGCAATTTTTACAAAAAAATTCTACAGGAAAATATTTACAAATTTACCAGAGGTTTTTTAATTTCCCAAGCCAAATAAATCTAATTGAAAAAAAAACAATAATCTTCTACAAGAAGATCTTTTCCAATACAATAAGAGGGTTTCCAAAAATTTTAACAAGAAGATTGGAATCAATTTCCTATAGAGGTTTTCCAAATTTTCTATATAATCATTCTTGGAATTCTATTGTTTTAAAACAATTCATCTTTTCAAAAGAATATAAGAATTTAATCCGAGGTTCAAAAGATTTTATGACAATCTTTCCAAATTTCAAAACATATTAAGGCTTTAAAACAAATAAAATTTTCTTCATTGTACAAACAATCTTTTCCAATTTGAATTTAAATAAAAACAATAAAGAACCTATTTCAGATGCTTGAAGAATTGAAGTTTGAAGTAGAGCCTCGCCTTTAGATTCTAAAATTATCAAAGGCTCTTCCAAAATAATCCTCTTTTTGTCAAGGATAAGGATTCGGTTTGTCATCAAGATAGGCATCTAAGACAGTAGTGCCTTAGTGATTTCAATTCAAAATCACAACAAAGACACAACCAACTATGCTATAAAGCGCAAACAAGCACAGTTGATCCCCCATTGATCCTCTGAGAGAAGTGAATGCAACAAGAAACAGATTCAACATTAATAGATACCATGAAAGACAAAAAGAATACAAAAAGATATATGTGGGGAAAACCCTTTCAGGTAAAAACCCCACACTCTAAAATTTTGAGCCATTGTATTATTCAACAACACAAAACCAGTTACAATACAATATCAGGCTCAAAGCCAATATAGGAGTTACATCTTGTTCTACTGGAGAAGTAACAGGTACCCGCATGATTCCTCTCAGCTCCTCAGATGACTGTCACAGCCAGCCTCATGGCCAGCCCAGTCATTCGGTCTCCAATGATTCCCATGCCTAGATCTGAGAGATAGAGTGTTCATAGTTACATTGCCTAAGCAAACTGCTCGAACACCCTCTCCATCTCTTTACAAATCTCTTCAAAGTTTTGGCTCTCCAACCTACAAGTCCAACTGCTACAATCTCGCATCATGCATTATGCTTGCAGCCCCATGCTCACGCATTCACATGCCCACGCATCCTGCTCGCAATCTCATGGGCGCGCATTCAGCTTGCACATCTCGCAGTTGCTCTGCAACCCACGACTCTTGCAAACTCGTCGAACTTCCTTGCTTGAGAAATAATACATCTCTCATCCATTATGTAATCGACTCAACAAGAGCAAAGAAGACCATCCACAAATTATGCATCTGGTCAAATCTGACAGATCTCCCTGCAACGAGCCGCCCAGGCATTCAATGCCATTCCAAAAATGGGTTAAGCTTCGCCAACCTTCGTTGACAAAACATGCAGCACAACAAGTTAGGTAACCATCCAATCACTATTCAACCAGGTGCCACATGTCCAAGACCCATCAGCAATCGCAGCTGATAGAGCAACCAAAACGGTCAAACAGACATCGGGCGCGTCCAAGGCTTGAAGCCAAACCTAACACTGTCAGAGCCAGAGTCGGAATAGGAGTCGAAACAGGACTCCACCGAAAAAGCACATTGCCGGAGTCGGAGTCGGAGTCGGAGACGAAACTAGAGTCGAAACATGACCATCAAAATTACAAGTTCAAGAACCAATTCGGTTCCGCATCCGCCCACGGCAAAGAGGAACACATTTGAAACAGGACTGACCAGGTAAAGTCAACCTGTGGTCAAACCAAGACGGGAGCAAAAATGATTGGAGTCAGAGTCGGGAACGGAATAGGAACAGAAACAGAAGTTTACCAAAAGTCCAAGATTAGGAACCAAACCAGTTTCGGTTCCTCCTCCGCCAACTGCAAGAAACAACAATCCAGAACCAGGACAAAGCGGAGGAAAACTCCCTGAGGAGAATCCAAAAATCCAGAGGAACTAGATCACAAAAGCAAGAGTCGGACCCAGAGTTGGAACAGGAACAGAAACAAGAACATGGCAAACAGACATTGCCAACTTCCAAAACTAGTTCCGCCTCTGCCAGAACCAAGTGGAGAGCAACAGACTACCGGAGCCAGATCCAGAGCCAAACCCGGAACATGACAAAAAGAACAATGTCAGGTTCCAATCCGGTTCCGCCTCCACCAGAACAAAACTCGAAGATCCAAGAAAGCGGGGAGCAGAGCTGGAGACGGAACGGGAACAAGACCCAGAACAAGGCAAACATAACAATGCCAAGTTCCATCCTGGTTTCGCCTCCGCTAGAACAAAAGACTTTGCCAAGGAAACAAGAGAATTCACCTAAGTCTTCAAAGGGGGTCACCAGAAAGTTGAGGCATAATTCCCAACAATCTCCCACTTGCCGAAGACTTTCAAACATCCTCTAAACCAACCCGAACAAGGACCAACACATGCTCTCACACTCCAATCAAGACCACTGCAACAACATCAGAAAGATGTCCACCACCTTAAGCAATAGCTCCAAACACAGGAACACACCAAGGTGAAATAGAAACAGTCTCAGGAATGAAAGCAAAAGATCCTCCAGACGGCAAAGGCAAAAAATAACAAAGCACCACTCCAACCAAAAACTCCAGAACAAGAAAAAATTGACCAACTAGAAAGGTAACCATGAACAGACTACTCTCATCCAACTGATCAAACCCATGTGACTGAAAACCAGTACCCACAGCTCATGCTGAAACATCCAACCACCCATACCTTAAAGGTATGACCTAAAAGTGAACTCATGGCATCAAAAGAAACCCACCCATCTGAGTAGCAAACAAGCACCCTGTGTCAACCAGTCATAGACCAAATACATCCAAGTACTCCCACTGCAAGGGCACTATCCGGATGAGTGCAAACAAAGCACCATCACAAATGATCCAGGCATACCAAGTCCACCAAACCCAACATAAAGAAATGTAACCATGTAGTTCCAAGGAACATCCATACTGATTTGCAACATCTGCAACCACCTGCTGCAAGAAAAATTTCTCTCAACTATCTTCCACAGTTCTTCCAAACACCTCCAAAGCTGACTGAAGAAAGAAGCACATGCACCTTCGTGTCATCACTCAGGTGACAACACATGACCACAAACAATGACCAACCCGGTACCACAAAGGCAACTCACATCTAAAGTCACAAGAGCAATTAGGAAGAACAAGACTAGATAAGAGAGAAACTGCAAATCAACAAGAAACATGTCCTTCTACAAACACTTCTAAATGCCAGCTATGTCAAGAATGATCTTCTTTATATCCCAAAGGGAAAATCCTTGACAACATCCAACAAAAAATGGATGTAAGCTCTTCAAAGAAGATCAGACCTACCCATATAACCATCTCCTTTCAGTCCTCAAAAGCACAAGGAGATAAACTATGTTTTCCAACCTTTCATTATGAATCCTCTAGAATCTAAACCAACTCAAGATTCATAACATGAAAGATAAAACATAAAGCACTTGAAAAGTATAGTGGGTAAATACCTTTCACAATGACACCACTTCCTAGCAGATCAAGAAGGAAAAAGAAACATGCTCATCCAAGATATACAAGCCACCATGGCTAACCTAAGAGCATTCTCCTTCAAGATCTCTATTGAATTTACATTCAACCAAAGTGCAGGCTTCTCAGACTTTCAGTTGTAACAACAACATTCACTTAAGAATTCAAGCCTCACCTTAATTCTCCATGTATCCATGAGTATCAACACCAGTCATCTCATGCTAACTCCAAACTACAACAATGCAATAACCAGAAGTCCTCCAGCATATGACCAGTGTACTCAAAGTAAGGAGAACCCCTAGACCACTGTCAAAGTTCCATAGCCTAGAGCAGGAACTTATCATGACACCATGATCTACACATCTCCAAGGGAGATACCATGCTTCAAGTGAACTGTACATGGTCTTCAAGAGCAAAACAACATGCCAAAACTCTAATGCACAAGCAAGAGTATACCATGGCATAAAGAAAACAACTCTAAACCAACATCACCTGTCAAGCACCACTAGCAACTCAGCCAAAGACTAACAAGGTCCTTCATGGCTCCAAAGTGCTACACATCTTCAAATAGTGAACATGCAAATGCAAATTCTGCAACACCAAAGAAGACACTAGTCATTGCTAAAGCTCCCACTGAAACGTGACACTGAGCTTTCCAAGCACCATGACTGACCACACCATCACTATCAAAAGCTTACACTATGCCAATGTACCCAGCTCTCCATGACTTCGTGATCCACATGCTTCAGATCCCCATCACTGACTATTCAGGTACTCAAACACCATTCCTCCTCTCATCTCAAAATAGCTACACCAATGCACAAGTGACCACAGACAAGGTCAGCTAATAGATCTGCACAACACGGTTACACCCTCATGGATATAGACAGTCCACTTTTGAGTTGTCTCACAACAAGCATGTAGGTAAGGACAACCTACAATATTGCACAACCCGTGGATGCAACTAAAAGTAAACCTGCAAATCTATCATTGCACTGGAAACTGCAAAACTGAGATAATCAAAGAGAACAGCCAAAGCAGACAATCATGACTCAAACACCAGATTAGCAACAAATCTGATTTGCCAGTCACGTCCACAACCCAAGCACCAAAGTCTAGAAAACCATCAAAGCATACCACAAGAATGCTGAAGGAAAAACATACCAACACTCCCATGCAGAGAAGACACCACTCCTCAAAACCAGTCGAACTGTAGCTATCTCATCCAGTCACACCCCAAAAACTAGGATCTAGAAAAATAACAAACAGTAGTTCCACAAAACGCAAGTTTTCCTTGACTGTGCAAAACCTGCAAAAAACCACAGTGTTTCCAAAACACCCACGCACCTCCATATTCACTGCTCATCTGGACAACTCAGGAGTCTACACACAACCATCATAGTAAACCAAAACAATGAAAGAACAAGAGAATGCACTATAGACTTTTTAGGAAAATCTACACAAAACCTTCAGAGCCAAAGACATGAATTTGAACCATGCAAGTGCAAGAAAGAGGCACACAGGAACAATAGGTCCGTTTCAGACCAGTTCCAATGCCACAGTCATGCACAAGCACAAGGAAGAGCTAGGCTATATAGAAGTTGCAGACCACCAAGGTCACCTCATAGCCTCCATGCAATCAGAGCACCAGAGAAAATGCCTTTAGTGCTAAGTCAGAAACACCTAGCATAAGCACAACAATCCATAGCTGAGCAATGACACAAGCTAGTCCATACCACCAAGGAGCCTCTCACACAGACACCCAGTATGAACACCACGCTTTGCTGCAACACAACCATTAACACATCTCATGCCCTTTGCATCAGGAACAATGTTTCTAGTCAGGAGCTCTAGATCATGTTGCCACAACATGACCCACTCCATACTTTTCCAGCATCTTTCAAACTGTATGTTGAATCAATGAAGCACACACTTCCACTCACTGAAGGACCAATCACCAATCAATTTCTCCAGACTTCCTCAAGCTTGCCAGGCTAAGAAATCACCACAGGAGAAAACCCAAAACTCTAGCAACCAGGAGAAGGCTCTGATACCACTGTCGGTATCATCAAGCCATGACCTCCCTTAAACATGCTTTGATACCACTTGTTGGTATCATGAGCAACAAGCTACCAGCTCTGATACCATTTGTCGGGGATAAAGATTCAGTCTGTCATCAAGATAGGCATCTAAGATAGTAGTTCCTTAGTGATTTCAATTCAAAATCACAACAAAGACACAACCAACTATGCTATAAAGTGGAAACAAGCATAGTTGATCCCCCATTGATCCTCTGAGAGAAGTGAATGCAACAAGAAACAGATTCAACATAAACAGATACCATGAAAGACAAAAAGAATACACAAAGATATATGTGGGGAAAACCCTTTCAGGTAAAAACCCCACACTCCAAAATTTCGAGCCATTGTATTATTCAGCAACACAAAACCAGTTACAATACAATATCAGGCTCAAAGCCAATATAGGAGTTACATCTTGTTCTACTGGAGAAGTAACAGGTACCTGCAAGATTCCTCTCAGCTCCTCAGATGACTGTCACAGCCAGCCTCATGGCTAGCCCAGTCATTCGGTCTCCAATGATTCCCATGCCCAGATCCAAGAGATAGAGTGTTCACAGTTACATTGCCTAAGCAAACTGCTCGAACACCCTCTCCATCTCTCTACAAATCTCTTCACAGTTTCAACTCTCCAACCTGCAAGTCCAACTGCTGCAATCTTGCATCATGCATCATGCATTATGCTTGCAGCCCCATGCTCATGCATTCACATGCCCGCACATCCTACTCACAGTCTCATGGTCGCGCATTCAGCTCGCACATCTTGCACTTGCTTTGCAACCCACGACTCTTGCAGACTCGTCGAACTTCCTTGCTTGAGAAATAATACATCTCTCATCCATTATGTAATCGAATCAACAAGAGAAAAGAAGACCATCCGCAAATCACGCATCTGGTCGGATCTGACAGACCTCCCTACAACGAGCCGCCTAGGCATTCAATGCCATTCCAAAAACGGGTTCAGCTCCGCCAACCTTCGTTGACAAAACATGCAGCAAAACAAGTTAGGTAACCATCCAATCACTATTCAACCAGGTGCCACACATCTAAGACCCAACAACAATCATAGCTGATAGAGCAACCAAAATGGTCAAACAGACATCGGGCGCATCCAAGGCTTTAAGCCAAACCTAACACTGCGAGAGCCAGAGTCGGAATAGGAGTCAGAATAGAACTCCATTGAAAAAGCACACTACCGGAGTCGGAGTCGGAGTCTAAGACGGAACTGGAGTCGAAACATGACTCCAGCAAAATTATAGGTTCAGGAACCAATTCGGTTCCGTGTCCGCCCGCGACAAAGAGGAACACATCGAAAACAGGACTAACCGGGTAAAGTCAACCCGAGGTCAAACCAAGATGGGAGCACAAACGATCGGAGTTGGAGTCGGGGACGGAACAGGAATAGAAACAGGACTTTACCAAAAGTCCAAGATCAGGAACCAAACCGGTTCCGGTTCCTCCTCCGCCAACTGCAAGAAACAACAATCCAAAACTAGGACAAAGCAGAGGAAAACTCCCCGAGGAGAATCCAAACATCTAGAGGAACTAGATCACAAAAGCAGGAGTCGGACCCGAAGTCGGAATAGGAATAGAAATAGGAACATGGCAAATAGACATTGCCAACTTCCAAAACTAGTTTCGCCTCCGCCAGAACCAAGTGGAGAGCAACAGACTGCCAGAGCTGGATCCAGAGCCAAACCTGGAACATGACAAAAGGAACAATGTTAGGTTCCAATCCGGTTCTGCCTCCGCCAGAACAAAACTCGAAGATCCAAGAAAGTGGGGAGTGGAGCTGGAGACGGAACGGGAACAAGACCCAGAACAAGGCAAACAGAACAATGCCAAGTTCCGTCTCGGTTTCGCCTCCGCTAGAACAAAAGACTTTGCCAAGGAAACAAGAGAATTTGCCTAAGTCTTCAAAGGGGGTCACTAGAAAGTTGAGGCATAATTCCCAACACTTTTCCAGAAAGTTGAAAATAAAACAAAATCCAATATCCCGAGAACTTCTTCCAATTTTCAACAACCCCAAAAAACCTTTTTCATTCTTGTGAAATAGCCCTTTTCCCCTCTTTCAGTTAACACAATGATTCACTCCTTGAATTATTTCCCAACACCAGTTTTCAATTTTCTAACTCATGTCACAATCCCAAAATATCTTTCCAAATAAAATCACAAGATATTTCCTCTTAAATATTTTATAAGATATTTGTGTATTTAATAATTTAAAATCAAATATTAATTTTAACTATCCATTCATTTAAATTCACAACTTTATTTAAATAATTATTTAAATAAAGATTTTATAATCTAACTATTTTAATATCAAAATTAATCTAATTAATTTTAATCACTATATAAATTAAATTTAATCTAAATAATTTTTTTTTCCCATAAAAGTGGCGAAGCCACTAAAATTTATTTATATAAAACAGAAAGTAGATTACATTGTCATATTTGAAACTCAATCCTTTGAACATGAGAGCCCACTTTGATTTCAAAACTTATCTTGCATACTTTGAATCCCAACCAAGAATGGAAAACCCAAAAAGAGAAGAGGAGAAACCACTCACCGACCCCCAGTCTAGCACATGCTAGATGAGTAAGCAAAGCTCATGATAACAAAATGAGTAAAAATAACAAATTAGGAATATTCCACCATGGAAGATGAACATGCCTCATAATGAGATGGAGGCATTGGATTATACAAATCAAAATTTTTCTCTTTCTTTTTAATATAGGTAGAAGCTTTATCTGTTGCTTTTTCTCTAGCTACAATGTCAAACAAGAAATGAAGAGCAAGGAAGACATCTACACCAGCAACTAGGATTTCTGGTGAGACCTTTTCATGAAGATCATTGCAGTCTAGAACCATCCTTGCAAAATCATCACATGTAATTCCAAACCTGAGAATAAACAACAATTCTCCACAAAAACCATTAGAGATCAAATCATCATGAGAAATAAAGCCCCCAATAGGGAAAAGACGAGAATTAAAAACATAATTGTCCAAAGCTTGACGAAGATCCAAGTTAGAGAAAACTAGGTTGAGAAAATCTTGCAGCAATGACCATGACCAACTCAGGGTCTAGTAATATGTCCATACAAATAGTAAAGAAATGAGAGAGCACTTCATGAAAGGTGGCATTATTGTTGTCTCCCAACCAATGAGCACCCACCGCCTTTTTGCAAGCCAAAAAAATGTGTGCATCATCAAGACAAAAAACTCTACCCAATTTTTCATGATCGAAAGGATGAGGATCATTGAATTCTTTGACTTTTGGATGGAGCACAATTCTATACCAATTGACACTATAATGGAAAGACATAATAACTAGGAAAAAATTTCCACAAGAAACCCACGATATCTCCCAAAATGAGAGTCCATTACGACCATAAATAGAATTATGAGATATATACTAATAGTTGGCTCAAAAGTTTGAGATATTACAATAAATTCACCTGAAATGAAAGCAATCATGCTCAAGTAACCCACAACAAAATATCAATGCCAAATTTAAAACAGTCGGCTTCGCCCAATGTGAGCCAAGTAAAAATCATGTGGGAGAGTCACATCAAAGTAAATTGATGCCAGTATAATTATAATGCGGTAATCCAATTACTTATCAAGCATTGTGAGAAAAATTACATTTCATTGGAAACAAAGAGAGTTAATAAAACACGATTACCACATTTTATGAGAAAAGGTAGCACATTACACATAGCACCTAATAATTATTTCCCACATTGCAAGATATCTGAATAATGATGTTGATTATGACAAGGCAGTGGTCAGTAAAGATAATGATTTTCCTTTTAACGAAGGCCGATACAAAACTGACAATTAAAGTTTATGATTGCTTGAAGCCACCATGAACCAAAAGAACGACCCACAAAATCTGATAGAGAGTATTAAACGTAGGGTCTGGAGTTATTTGGGGACTGATTATACCAACCCGGGGGTTAAATAAAATAAAACATTTAGACTTGTTTGGAACCTAATAAGGAATTTTTGGGTGGGTTCTCCTTTACAGAAGGGATTTCATTTTTTGAAAGCTCCTTGTAGAGCCACTAGTTGTCGATTGGCTTGTTGGCAAGAAAATCTGCCACATAATTTACCTCTCTATAGCAATGAGAAAATGAATAATTGGGAAAAATAGATAATTGCATTATAAATTTTTCCAAGAGGTATTGCAAATGCCAAACTTGAGATTTTTTGTTGATAATTGCATTAAAGATAACCATCAAGTCTCCTTCAATTTCAATATCCTTTATGCCCATGGATTGCGCCAATTCCAAGCCAAAGCTTAGAGCCTCCAATTCCGCTTTATTATTTGACCCAAGAGGAATTATTCTACATGCCGCCTTATGAAGAAGAGATTCAGAATTAAATATAGCAATCCTAATTCCAGATTGGCCTGGGTTACCATAGGATGCTCCATCATAGTTTAACTTGTATTTATTCGGAGGAGGGGGGAACCATTTGGCTTCGTTTCTTGCCTTTATTTTGTCAACCTTATTTGAGATGGAGCCATGAAAAGGCAAAGATTTTAGCGCTGGCCAAGAGCTAATGATGAAGCTATCCCAATTTGAAAATGTTTTCAGATTGTTTATTTGTTTAATGATTTGGGATTTCATAGCTTCAAATATTTCCTTCTCAATTTTAAACACTACTGATTCCAAAGAGGTTGAAATACCTCTGAAAATTCTATTATTTCTTTCAATCCATATGTTCCAGAGAAGAAAGGAGGGAGAAACCACCCAAAGACAAGAGAAAAAGGATGAGCTAAAATTTTGAGGCCAAGATTTAAACTATCCAAACAATGAAGGACCAATTAACGATTGCCAACCCAGCTTCCCAAATAACCAGTACCAACAATGAGAAGCAAAGGGACAATGCAAAAAAAGGTGGTCTGAGGATTCTAGAAAATACCCACACAAAACACAAGGGAAGGCAACAGTAATGCCTATCCTGTCCAATCTAGCACCCATAAGGGCTCTATCATGAAGCACAACCCAAGCAAAAGCCTTGGCCTTCGGGAGGTAGGCATCATTCCAAAAAAGTGAAGAGGGGAGTAGAGTTTGGGTGGAGGAAGGCAAGAGAGATTTATAACCATCCTTAACATTATAATAGCCAGATTTTGATTTAGTCCAAAATCCAATTCCTCTTTGAAGGCTAATTTAAGATGAGAGGGAAAAGGAAAGGGGTCAATTGATTTCCATTTAACTTTTGGAATCTCTTGTGAAAGATCTATAGTAAAGTAATCTACCACTTTAGACCCCCACTGGTTTTTAAGGAATGGAATCAGAGGGCTCCAGTCTCTAAGATGAGATAGAGCGGGGTAATCATTCTAGACATCCTCCCAAAACTTATCTTTCTGACCATTATAAACTAACCAAGAGAGATGAGGAAGAATTATTGACTGAGAAGAAGAGATGAAATTCCAAACAACATAATCCCTTGGAAGAGAGGAAGCAATGAAGATACATTCCCTTGCACGAGAGTTAAGGTATTAAGATAACATGATTTTCCCCCATCGAGAATTTGGATTTTTATATAATCTCCAAACAAGCTTAGCTCCCAATGCAAGATTTTAGAGTTTGACCTCTCTAATCCTAGCTCCACCAAGTTCTTTTGAAAGGAAAACCTTATCCTAGGCAAGAAGAGGGATTCTCTCTTTTCCTCCCACGTTGTCGCTCCAAATAAATGTGCGAAGCACAAATTTTAGATGATTTAGGGTGGCAACAAGAGATTTTAGCACTGACATCAAGTAAATTGGGATTGCATTTAGGACATATTTTATCATCTGGATTTTACCCAAGAAAGAAAGCCACTTATTTTTCCAAGGAAGAATTATCCCTGAGATAGAGGAAATCGCTTTGTCCCAAAAGGAAGGCGGGCCTTTTCCAATAAAGAAAGGAATGCCAAGATAAGAACAAGGAAGTTTCCCCACTTGGAAGCCTGATAATTTCTGCAATTTTTGTTCTATGAAAGGAGGTACATTAACATGAACAGCTTTGATTTGGAAGGATTAATCACCTAACCCAATGAGGCCGAGTATTCCAATAGAATATTTTTTATTATTTTGGCCTCTGGAATTGAAGCATAGCCATAAAGTAATGTGTCATCAGAAAATAGACCATGGGTTTGGGATTCATATGTGTTTGGTAAGTGAATACCTTTCAAGATCTTTAATTGATTAGCTACATTAATTTCTCTACTCAAGCATTCTGCCATGAGGATGAAGAGAAAAGGAGAAAGGGGATCTCCTTGTCTTACCCCTCTCGAAGAAGAGAAAAAACCACAAGGGGATCTATTTATCAGGACCAAGAATCTTGCCGTAGAGATAAATGAATGAATCCATTTAACCCATTTATCAGAAAAAACAAACCTCTGTAGGACTGCAATTAAGAAATCCTAGTTTACCCTATCATAAGCCTTCATCATATCCAATTTTAAAATCAAGGATGAAAGCTTGTTTTTCATAATGGAATGCTAGATTTCATGAGCAACAATTGCTCCATCCGATGTTTCCCTCCCATGGACAAATTCCCCTTGTTCCTCAGAGACTATATGAGGAATAAGCTTTGCAAGGTGGGAAGTGATTTATTTTGTGAAGATTTTATAAAGGGAATCACATAAAGAGATTGGTCTAAAATCTGCAAACATTGAAGGGTTTTCCACTTTTGGGATTAATGTGATAAAGGTAGAATTTAACTCCTTTAGAATGGTCTTGTTGCATCTAGATTCTTCTAAAGCTAGCACGATGTCTTTCCCAATTATGTTCCAACACTTTTGAAAGAATAACACAATGAAACCATCCGGACCTGAGGATTTTTTGGGAGACATGTCAAAAACAACCGATTTTAACTCCTCCAAGGAGAATGGAGACAAGAGGAAATCATTATCCTCTAGAGACACTAATTTCAAAATTGAATCCAGGAGTGATGCACTCATGTTTATTTGCTTTGTTGTTAGGATATTCTTAAAAAATGAGGAAGCTTCACTACCAATGGCTTTTTCATCTTCTAAGATTTCAGCGGAATTATTTTCGATTGAGGAGACTCTATTCTTTTGTCTTTTAACTTTGGCTGAAGCATGGAATTTTTTTATATTTCTATCTCCCTCTGATAATTATGTATCTCTTGATTTTTGACTCCAATAAAATTCTTCCTGAATAAGTACCTCTTCTAAGTCAGAAGTGAGAGATTTTTGAAGATCAAAAGAGGTCGGGTTCAGACCAAATTGTATTATGTGTTCGTTTAGAATTTATTTTAGACTGAAGTCTCTTTCTTTCTTCAATTTTTTTTTGAAGTGGGACTTGTTCCAATCTTTGATTTTACTCTTTAAATTTTTGAACTTTTTAACAAGATGGAACATATGGGAGCTTGCAAAAAAGGGGGAGTTTTCCCACCAGAATTGTATCATGGGAAAAAAGGTGGGGTCCCTTATCCACATCGGTTCAAACTCGAAAGAAAGCTTATTTGGAGCTCTGTCTTCCAATAAAACTAACAAAATTGGGAAGTGATCAAAACCTGGATACCCCAAGATTGACGAGTAGGAATCTATTTTAGAATCCAACCAATTTGGTGATAATAGAAAATGATCATCCTTTCCACAATTTGGCAAAAATCCTTTCTTTTATTAGTCCAGGTAAATAAACCATTTTGAGGTTTGCAGTCAAGAAATTGGTTTGACTCAACAAAACCTTTGAAGTCTTCCATCACTCGCTTATTAGGAATGATACCACCCATTTTTTTAGAGTCTTTCAATATGGAATTAAAATCACCCCCAAAAATGATTAAGTTATCATCTAAGGACTGAGAGATCAAAGATAAGAGATCCCATAATTTCTATTTTTTCAGAGATGCTTATTGGCCCATAAATATTGATCAACAAAAAACTGACCTCAAAATGATTGCTCCTTACAAGAGCCAAAGACCAATGAGAGGAGGAAACAATTAATTTTAAAAGAACTGATTTTTATTTCCATAAAAAGGAGAGACCACCCAACGCCCCAACCGATGGGGAGCTAGAAAAATTCCATTGAGACCATTTAGAGAAGAGGGAATCAGTCAATTCCGAATTTGGTTTAGTTTCTTGTAGCATAATGATATCGACATCCGCAACTTCCAATTGACGCTTGATCAAGCATTGATTGTTAGGGGAATTTAAGCCCCTAACATTCCAGGATAGGACCCTCATTCTCCTCGAGGGGAGGAAACCTATCCCCTCTTCCCTTGAGATTTTGTTTGGGATTGCTTCCCTACAAAGCTCTCTAACTGCAAGCTTTGTTTAGTTTCCCCAACTCTTGTCAAAGGGGGGCTAAAAGTTCTCTTATTTTTTGTAGGGGAAAATCGAGTAGATTGAATTTCAACATCAATCTCTTGTTGGATTTTCTAATATTTTGGTTTGCAACCTCTCTTTCTTGGTGTGGTGATGGGAGAACTTAGCTTTTGAGGTAAAGGAGATTGAGAAACTGGGAGCTTGCCTTTTGGAATAGGGCTTGCCTCATCTAAAAGGTCTAAGTCCTTAAATTTATCTGGAGATAATACATCAAAAGGGTTTTCTAAGAGTGGTATATCCATACCCTTCTCGATTTGCAATAGATCCGAGTCTATCTTTGTCAAAACCCGATCTTGGGTTTCCAGATTAAAATCAACATTTGCATTTTTAATTATTTTCTAGACTCTATCAATTAATAGTTGGTCTACTAAAATGATGTAGACATGCTGAGTTCCCTATTTTTGAAGGGTTTTTTTCTTTCTCAGAATTTGGTGGGTTTGATACTGTTTCATGTTAGTGTAATTAATTAATTAATTAATTATTACACTAGCATAAGTTAAATTAGGTATTAATTAATCATATTAGTCCTAGGTTACTTTTAATCATTTAATAAAGTTATTGAGATAAGATTCCCTTCTAGAAGATGAGTTGTCTTTTCTAGAACTTATCTCCATCTTGTTATCATTCCCTAGGTAGGTTGTTAGGGTTTCATGTTGTCACATGTAGTGTGATTTGAACACTTGGCAACATCTTATGCATTTTAGGTTTTTCTCTTGCCTATATAATCAGGCATATGTACTCTTTGTAATTATTCCATATATTCTGAATATCAATCAGATAATCTCTATTTGCATGCCCTTAGTTGCAACACTTTTTGTGTGGTTGAATTTCTTCTTGGTAGGTCCTTTTGAAGTGTGCGCAGCTTCATTGGATGATTCAACATCCATTATTCCAACATGGTATCAGAGCCATTCCATTGAAGGTTCATCCTAGTATCAAGAAAGTTGGGCTACAGAGATTTTTGCAAGCTTGAGGGTTTTCCTTGCAGGCTAGTTGGTTCTACCCGGGGACCAAGCTATTTTCTGGTGCAGATCAGGCTCTATCCGACCTCTCCATTGCACTCAGAAGGCCTCAAAACCCTAAGATTGCCTGCCCATTTGTTCGATTTGGACATATTTCATCCGGGAGCCATTTGAGGTATCTAGGGTTTTTTGCATTTTTGTATGATCCATACAGTTTTTGCAGAAATAAAATATCTCCTGTCAGTCCTCCATCATGGCAAATTTTTTTTTAAGTCATTGCGTAATTTTTATTTCCAAATTAAGGCAAAATTTTCTATAGTTTTGGCAAAAATTTGTATCTACGGGTGACTGGTAATTAAATTACAGGTCGGAATAATTATTTTTCCACGGACTATAGTTTTCTATCGGCATTTTTTTTTGAATTGCTATTTTTAGCATTATTCAAAAAAAAAAATATTTTTGGGGGTCGGTTTACTTTTGAAAAGTCCGCAGACAATTTTTTGGTCAGCCGCTTTGATTTTGTTGGTAGGGGAAGGTACTATTGTAGAGGTCCCGTCATCGGCCATCCCATCATCGACGTCCGGCCACTAGTCTATAGTCTGGCCCGCTTGCGTCACCTGCCATCCCATCACCGACATCCACTCCTTTTTGTCAATCGAAGCTCCTCCCAGCCCGTTCCCGACCGGTGTCTGACAACACCCCGATCGCCACTCCGGCCGCCACCCCTCCACTCTATCCGAGCGGTGCTGCTTGGTTCTGCCACCCAAGACCTGCTCCGCCACCACCATCAGGGTGTCGCCTTTTTTTCTGCCAGCTAGCCCCGTGGTCATATCAGCGACCGGGGGCCGAGATTTTTTTTGCCTGGAGGTGTTTGATTTTTGCACCTATTTAGCCTGCAGGCCCTAATAGGGCAGATTTTTTCAAATCATCATATCTTTTCACCAGGGTATCAAAAATCTACAAACAAGATACTGTCGAAAAGGGAATTCAGTGCTCTTTTTAGTGGTGACATCCATTCTAGGAAATTTTTCTTCTAGAAAATTCTATAGTCAATTAAAGTCAAAACCTTAATTTGGACATAAAGGCTCATATCTTCGCAACCGTTGATCGAAATTCAATAATTCCAGCGGCATCAGGAAGGTAATTCAAAGCTCTTTTTCATCAGTACAAACCAATGTTGAAGCTCAGAGGTACTGATCTTGGACACGCTTCCTTAGGGTTTTCAAAAACTGGCAGATTTGGGAATTTTTCATGTGCACTATTTAGAGGTGAGGATGAAATCCCTACTTTCCCCTCTTGTCTAGGAACAACAAATCCCTTTGAAGAGGTTGACTTAAGTTTTTTGAATAGAGGAGTGTTTATCAAAATGGAGGCATGATTATAACCAGTTTTTTCCTTCACTATATCTTGTCTCCAAATTCCATCTATGGATTTTAAGTTGAAAATCCTTGAAATGTTCAAGTTAGGGTTTATTAAGACACAGAAAACCCTCTTCAATTGAGCAATCAGATTGTAAAAATTTACCAAAAGAATTACCTATTTCTACCAGAATCTTTGGATCTATAAACTCCAAAGGGATGTCAGGCATCTTAAACCAAACAGGGGTTTCGTGACTTACAGATTTTGAAAGTCAAAAGAAGGGTTGCCATGGGAAACTAAAAATGAGGGTTTTTCCTATCCAAAAAAAATTACTTTCAAGAACTTTGTTTTTAGCTTCCAATGAATCCAAAACTAGAACAAAATTATTAGCTAAAAGAACTTGAAAGTAAAGAGTTCCATACCAATGAGCATGAATATGCTTATGAAGTTTGGAGAGAGCTAAACCCTCACCCCATACTTGAAGAAAAACAATGAACCCATGGAGATAATAGGTTTTTTCGTTGAGGGGTTGCTTGTCAGCCTGAATATAGGGGACATGAACCCAAATTTTTCTTTTTGTTGAAAATTTTGTGGCCATTCCCGGCTCAAGATCCCCACGATCTCCACCGATTCCATAGTCTTCAACTAGGTTTTCTTCCCCAAGCCCCTCATACCGCTCATTACTATTAAAATTTGGAGAAAAGTTCATTCCAATTGAGACACTAGCTCTCATCTTTTGATGGTGCTTTGTATGCCAAGGAGAGGTATTTTCATTCCACGCTATCCCTGAACCTTGTTGATGATTTGGGGAAACCCTAACATTTTTCCCCCTGTCCCTCTACCGAGCTTTTGAAGTAAATTGCTTCCTTTGCAGCTCTTTGAACCCTCTGAAGTATTTCTATCGGAGGGCCAGATTTGATGAGGGATTATCCTTAATAAGATTTCGATGAGGCTTTGAGCTCTCCATTTGACCCTTTGAAGTTTTTTCCTCTGAGTTAGGTTTCAGGGTCATATCCACCCAATGCCCATTGTGGAATATGGATTTAAGCATGAGTCTCCGAATCCTAGAATTCACCTATAGTTTCATCACCCCACCTTACATGACCTTTTCCTTTCCCTTGTCCTTTCTCCTGCACTTGTGCTTGCACTTGCACCATTATACTCATCACATTTCATCTATTGCATTTTAGTTTTCACTCATCATTAGATTCCTTGTCAATTTAATCTAAATAATTAAATTACTTTACAAAATAAATTAAATCTAATTATCTAAATCAAATTTAAAGCTTCTAAAAACATTAGTCATGATTAAATAAATAATCAATTTAGAACATTATAAGCATTAATTAACATTAATTTCCCACAGAAAATACCTTGCAAAATAATTAAATGACAAGGCAAATGGGGACAACATGACAACAAAGCATGACCAAAACAAGGACTGACGACACACTATGACTAGGGTTGTGGTTTGACAAGGAAATACCATTACTACTTCCCAATCAACTATTTTGTTGGGCAATGGACACGCTCAAACCTGTGAATCCAGGTGGAGTCGATGTCTTGTACCTGCAATCAAAACATATGTCGTACATGTATATAGATCATGAAAAATCACACCATGAAGGGAAAACCATAGAATCACAGGGTGTTCTCAAGCGAGTGATGCAATCCTATTCCCTTCACCAATACAGTGTCACATCAAAACTGATGAAACTAAAACATCAAATAACCACATATGAACATATATCAATATCAACTCACATAATCAACTATGCTAACCAGAGAGAATGTCATAATCAATAATCATCAATATAACTTGTACTATCACTTCTCAGTATAAAAACCATCATCACTATAATGTCAGCAATCAAATAACATCATAATATCATAGTCAACCAAAATAAAAGCACTGTCTGAAAACATGAGAAAATCAGAGGGGTGCTACAATACTGTGTTGAAATAAGCTTCAATGAAACTCTATAAAAAATTAATTTAATCAAAAAACTAAAATTTAAATTTTAGAGCAATTGCATCAATAGTCCAACAAGGAGAATGTAAGATCATTGGAAATTTTATGATACCAAATCATTAAACTCCTTCAAAAATATGAACTATCTATCTTGGTGGACATCTTTCACTAATACACTAATCCAATGGCATGATATTAATTTGTTGTAGTTGATGGCGTTCAAAAATGAGTTATCACGTCAAAACTTGCAACCACCAATTTTTGCTCCAAATTGCTCACTCAATACAAAATATATCTTCAAAATATTTATGGGTTTTATTGTACACAAGCCATTAGATTTCCAAAACACTTTGAATTATTAAATTTGGTTATGAAATAACAAAGATATTTGCCATTTTACTACAACTGTGTTAAACTGATATAAATAAATGCTATTTTAAATTTAACACAATTTACCAAAAAAAATGGTGCTACACTACTCACGGGTATAAGAAAGATAAATGCTCTGATATCTCTAGCCAAAATAATTGTTTCTTCATTCCATCTACACAGGCACAAGATGATAATTCTCTGATACCGTGTAAATAAATTTGAGCAAAGACAAAGAAGCTGAAAAAATTAGACATAAAATAATACATGCTTCATTTTTCTTCAATCAAATACATTACATATTTATAGGATCCTCATATCCTATTTTGTAGGAAACAATTTCTTAATATATCGAGTTGTTTCAACAACTCAAATGTACAAACAAATACTCCTTAAATAATTACTTTCTCACCTAGAATAGTTTTGTGAGTTTTTATTATAAATCACTTTTATTTTAACTTCACACACATTATTACTACTAATCAATGTGAACACTAACATAATTTCTAACATCCCTCTCATCCTTGGAGGGGAAAATGTTTTTCTCGCATCCACCTAGTTAACCCAAAACATGTAGTTATTTCAATATCACAATAAAAGTAATATATTAGCATAATCTACTTAGAATATAAACATAAAATCATATTTCCATTTCACAAGATCTTCATAACATGTTTTTATCATTTCAAAGAATATATAATTTTTTGATAATTGAGCTAACTTAATATACCCAATTGATCATCATTCAAGTTTTTTAAGATCAAAATTAAAGTGCATATGTAAATATCATAATCTCAAGGGTGTTGTGAAATTGGGATGTACCAATTTTTGAGTAGTGAATGAAATGAATGTGATCTTATCATGTCATTACTTCTTATGAATTGATTAAATTAGGATTATGTTAAATTAAATATAAATTTGATGGACTAACTACCTTGTCGATGAATGAGGTGGGTGTACCATATGATAAGTTTAGTTACCCCTCCTAGTCGAAGAGGGAGAGCATCATCATGGAGAGAGCTATAGATTGAGTTGGACTGAAAAATCATACCATGTGTCTGAGAAATTTACTCACATACATCATTAGTTTATCTATGCTTTTGGTGATGTCATAATTTATTGCTTGTATTTCCTTGATTGGAAATGCATATTTGACTGCATTCTTGTCAATGTATTAAATTAAAAAAGTTAGCACTTTTATAATTTTTTGAGTGCTTTGGTCATCATATGTGTTTTGATTGTCATAAGGTGTATTGGGTTGATACAATGTTGCTTTAATCATATTACTCGACGTTGAAGATTTCAACCTTGTGTCACTAATCCTAGAGTTATAAGTTTAATCTTTATATATGGAATTTATTTCAAATGATAGTTAAAATTTAAAAACGTTTTTACTTGTTTTGTGTTTATTTTAAATATTTTAAATTAAAAAAAAACCCCATGCAGTGGAAGCATGGGGAATTCAAGGTAAAATTAATGTAGATTATGAATTTGAATAGAATTTACACCACTGCATTCTTTGGTAAGTTTGAGAATCGAGAGGGAGTTATGGTAGAGTAATGAGGAGTTATGTTGAGAGGAGTGAAAGAAATAAGATTAATTTACATGAGAAGTCATGGCATCAAAGGAGAAATATTAGAGGAGGCATATAATTGTTTTCAAAATAAATGTAGAGGAAGAGAAGGAACAATTACTTTGGGATTATTACTTGTGTTTTCATTTTTGACAAGAAAGGAGGGAAAACTATGGAGTGAAGGAGTGAAGAATAGAAGTAGAACAAAGGAAAATTTCTAGGTTAGTCTAGTTATCATAATCTCTAAATTTTCCTCTAAGGAAATTTGTAGAATAAATTGTATAGTATATTTTGCATGTTTAAGAACTCATTTATGAGATAATAAGGGAAAAAATCTAAAATTTTCAAGTATATTTTCCATCAATAGAGGCATTCTATTTTTACTTCTTATCTACAAGAGTGTATTAAGATTGAACTAGTCGTATTTCATTTTGTTGATTGTTGAATTTTGTTGGGAAACTCTATACACACACATATATGCATTGAAATATTTATCTTATATAACCCTTGGCCATAGTAATCCTTTCATAGTTGCACTTTATAGTGATGTAGAGGTGTCTTCCTAGTAACAACCTTATGATTGTGTTTCTAATACAGGGTGAACTTATGTTCTTGTTCTTATAAAGTGTGAATTTGTTGGGTATTGCTAGAGTATTTGGGTGCATTGAAAGATTTATTTTATATACCCCTTGGCCATAGTAATCCTTTCATAGCTGCACTTTATAGTGATGTAGAGGTGTCTTCCTAGTAACAACCTTATGATTTTGTTTCTAATACAGGGTCAAATTATGTTCTTGTTCTTATAAAGTGTGAATCTGCTGGGTATTGCTAGAGTATTTGGGTCGATACAAATCAACCCATGTAAATAACATGACATTGTTAAACATAAAAAAGGAGTAATTGGTCGATATAAATATGCCTTAGAAGGATTAATGTTGCTATGTGTAAAATTTGAAATGAGGTCAATACGAATATGACCACATAAATTATGTCATTTCTTTGTATATAGTAAATATAGGGTAGATACTATGGGGTCAAGAATGAGTTTTGTCTGCATACAAAAGTATTTTTTAATAGTTGACATAAACAATTACTTGATTGATTGGATTAAATTTAGAACAACTAAGTAAGAATTCATAGCTCCATTATTTATAAATATTGAGCAAGTATATCATGCTGTCTAAAGTGTAAACTATTGAGAAATTGTATCATGCTATGTAAGATGCAATTAAGTAGATATATCATGCTATGTAATATGTAAACTTTTGACAACTAAGATTACCTTGTTATCACACTTGCAAACACAAATAAATATTTTAGAGATTTATTTTGTAATAATTGTCGGGCATGTGCACCAAGATGGGGCATAAAAAAGTGGCCAAATGCCAAAAAACAAGCAAAATGCACTCGCGTTTTGAAGAAATTCAAATAACACAAACATATTATTATGAAAAAAAATGCATGTACATTTTTATGGAAACAAAATGTGTGTGCATTTTTATGAAATAAAAACACGTACATGTTTTTATGAAAGAAAAATGCATACAAATTTTACTCAATAAAGTTATAAAAAGAAAAAAACTTGTCCATTTTGCTCACCCACAACCCACATTTTCTACAATGTTTTTCTTTCCCTCAACTCTACATAATGCGAAAATGCTTTTTCCCTTTGCAACCTACCTTCACAATGCCATGCTAGAGATGAGGTAAGTGCTAATTTTTTGCATTAGATTTAAATTTTATTTGCATTAGAAAAATGGACTCTTTTTGATTAATTTCATGTTTTTTTTTAATTATATAATAGATCATGTAAAACCTGAGCCACAACCAAATTTAAATGATGAATTACCTGAGGAAAATACTATGGTGCTTGAACCTCCTCCTACCCTTCCAAAAAACCCTAGACAAAGCCAAGAGGATTTGTTAGGGCATCTAGAGAAAACCAAAGTTGTAATTCATGAATTAGTTTCAAAATTGAGGGGTTCAACATCAAACCAACATCACCTAACCCTTGCCTTGACATTGGAAGCCATGATGATGAATTTTTCACAGACACAAATCAAATAAATCAATGGAAAGATTATATAGATTCATGTCATCAATTTTATGCAACAAAATTGTCATATGATGAAGTGAAAAAGAAAGAAATAAGAAAAGAAAGACATAAGAAAAGAAAGAATATGTCTTCTTTTTATGGATCCTAGAACCAATGAGCCTATTCCTTCAAATTCAAAGAGGTTTCCAATACATTGGTATAATCATGATGAGATAAGGAATAATTTTTGGGATAGGTGGTGGATGGTCTTTGACCAATCTCCATGTAATAATTATGAGGTGCCACTATATTTTGTAAGAAAACTATACTGTGGGTTTATCCTTCATCAAATTCCCAGTTATTTTGATATGAGGGAGTTTCAAGGTAGAGGTGGAGGTTCTGTCCAAAATATACTAGGATATCGTCAGGTAGGTAACTGTGCACATCAAAGAACACTAGCACAAATACCTATTTGTCATGTGACGATTCTAGTAGACATTAGGGAGAGTATGGAGGTGTAGACTCTCCATACAATTTCTAGATTAATAGAAACCATTATAGATCATGGCACACAATATCCCAACCTTTTACCTCACAGGATGATGCAGTAGCTCAACTATCTATTTCTAGTGCCCCTAGCTCTAATATATACCCAAACTGTTGTAATCTATGCTATGGGAGAGATAGCAATGCAAAGGGCATTGATGGTTCCACCTCCCATGTGTGTTCTCATTATCACTATATATGTCATGGGAGTAGCGGGGGTCATCAATGTGGTGCATCAGATAATGCGGTGATGATACATGAGTTGCTAAATGAGGTGTATGTTGGTCAAATGCAAGTATGTTGATTTGAATTTATAACATTTTATCTACTAAATACTTAAATTTTTTAAATGTAAATAGATTTTTAATTATCTAGAATTGAATTAAATGATGCAAAAATTATGCATTTTAAGGTGAAACGCTAGAGGTTGGTACATCATCGAGCATTCCTGCAACAACTTGTACACTTGCATCTGCATCATAGGTAAAATTTATATAATATATCAAAATAAAATAATAATTTCTATTCAAAATAATGTTTAATAGTTTAAAATACAACTTTTTATTGAATAGGTAGGCATCACACACCATCTATTACACATGTTGCCATAAAGGCTCATGACATTGGATTTACACAGGTACAACATAACACATTAAAGTTGCTTTTGCAAATTTCAAATTTGTTGTTTATATATTTGCAAACTTTTGAGTTTATTATATTATTGTTTGTTTAATGGATGAATACAATAGACACACCTCCTGACATAAGAGAAAATTTAGAAGTTGGTGTTAGTGCAACAATTTCATCATCAATGTGCTTAAATCAGGTACGAGTATGAATATATATGTTTAATAATGTTTATATTGTGTCAATTGATATTAGTAGACCTATAAAAATAATTGATAAATATGTCTTTGTTATGTTATAGATAGATGTAAACACCGCTATGTGAGCACAAACATCTCTTGATGATGTTGAGTGTAGTAGACAAGAAGAATTAGACTACCAATATGTTGTAAGTGTGTTTATAGTATATGTAATTTTAAATAATTTTTATACTTTTTGACTTCAATGGCATAATATCTAATTTTATATTTTGTATGTATAGATTGGTAAAAAAATACCAAGGAGTGCAGGAGATCATAACAACACAAGACATCGACTGTTACAGGTGCTCAAAGTTCAATTAGTTAGGCTAATAAGACTCCCAATAAAATAAGTGTGATAGGTTCTTCCTAGTTTGGATCTTTCTCTCACCACACTTTTTAGTGTATATGAATTCATAATTTGATAAGTGTTACAAAACTATAATGCATTGTAGATATTACTTAAAATGGTATTTTCCTTATTGCATGTGGATTTCTAGAAGTTTGGAGAAGGATTATTGAGAAAATTCAACAATTAAATATCATATCTCTTTTGTTATTTATTTGTTGTTCCTTATATTTGAATGTAACTCTATAACCTATTATAAGGAATTGATCCTTGAAAATTTTGGTCTTCAATGCACAATTAAAATGAAAAAAAATCAATAAAATATAGTGTAAGAGTAGGAAGTTATTTTATATGCATTTCATGATTTAGTATCATCCACAAGGAATTTTTTTGAAGCAAGTGATAGTAGTTTTATCCCTAGAGAATCATGTTCTACATATTTACAATATATTAATAGAGGTTATAGAAATAGGTTAGTCTTTGATGTAGATGTATAATTTAGGGTCAAAAAATACATCTAGATACTACTAAATTTTTTCTATATTGTATATCTCTTGTTGTAATTTTTTTTTTAAACTACCTCTAGGAACACCCTCTTTGGTTCAACTGAGACTAAAGTGAAGGAGAGATTGCCCACTCTTAATTATTTTCCTTGCATCACTCACTCTTTTTTGAAGAGACAATCTATCCACCTTCATGAATGTTATATTCCTATCCTTGAAGTGGAGTTTCCCTTTTAGAATCGTGATAAAGGATTTCCAAACCCAATATAATGGTATTTTTACTTGGGATGAATTATTGATGCAGGAGCATCCAGTGGTGTAAGGGCAATCCTACATCACCCAAATATATTTAATTTCATTTAGATTTTTGTAGATGTTGTTGCATTTCTGGATACCCTTTTCGTCAAAGAAGAGTTTCCAACTTTCAGAACTATTTTTCTGCTCAATTGCTATTTTTAGCAGTTATGAATTTGAAGGTGTGAGAGGACATAAATTTAAGGGAAGCTTTAGGACAGAAAGATAAGCACTTTGGTGAAAGAATCAGATCAAGATCATTCCTGGTTCAAAAGTTATTCAAGTTTCAATTTCTACTTTTTGCCTTATAAAATCTTCGGAGCTAATTTTGAAGTACTTAGGGGCTCCGGATGGGCCTGAAAATTGGCGGAAAATAAAAGTGGTTGGCTTTTAGGCCCCACTTTTTGGTAGTTCATTTCGTGAGAGCTTTCCGAAAAGGTATTATGATTGAAAATCCGACGGTTAGATCTTAAGTTAGGGCTTCCGGAAGTTAGGGCATAATTTGAATGTCGTTTTTGGCTCCAAACAGTGAAACAGGCTATTTAGGGGCTAGTTTCTATTTCTTTTGGGCAGTTTTTGGGGAAAGAAGATCACATACTGCGAAAAAGGGAATTTTTGTAGTTTCTTTCTGTAATCTGCATGTAATGCAAAACGTGGGGATTTGAGATCCTCTGCATGTAAGAAGTTCATCATTCTGAATATAATAAGATTCTCTGATTTGTGTGTGTATTTTTTGTGTCTCGGGTTGTATTTTTCTAAGAGACCACAACATGATAAGAAAAGTGTTCCTATATAAAAGGATTCAAAGAAACTAGATAAAATAACTTTAGATCCTTTGAGAAATTATATGTGAATTTTTAGGATGCCTCATCATGGTGTGACAATTGCTTCTTTCTACATGATCCTATTAATTGTGTAGTTTCCCTAGAAAATGACAAAGAAGAGAGTATCCCAATGAGGAAGGACATGCATTTGGAGTATTATGATGAATAAATGGATTAGTTAGATACACTTGGATATGGATCCATGGATGAAGAAGTTGAATATCTTAATCATGAGAATTTTCATCAAATGTTCCAATATGAACATAATATAGGTTCAAAGAAATATGAATTACTTACTCATGATTTTGAATACCTAAGGGAAATTATGAGGTAAAAATACAAAGGGACTACACCATCAAAATAAGATAAAAGGGTCTTTATTGAATTTTTAGTCATGCATGCAAAAATGAATATTAGTTGAGGAATATATAGATCATTCCAAGAGGAAAATTCAATAGTATAGTGTGTAAGATTCTTGAACTAGATGTTTAAGGAGGAAATGAAAAATAGGAGGTGAACTTAGAAGTAGTCACTCTACATATAAGATAGTAGAGAAAATGAAAAATCTAGTGAAACAATAGGTAACTAAGAAGAGATAGCTCTTAGAGGATAGTAGACATATAAAACCTTCAAATACAAAAAGTGGTATAGTATGTGGAGATATAGATATCAAGATATAGTGAAATCCATCCCAGCCATTGGGAGGAGTAGGTGGAGATAAAATAAGTGAGACAAGAGGTAAGGATACCACTTATTGTGCTCTATTAATTCCTTATATTCCTAATGATGATTATTTTATTATACCATATGATGCAACATTAGCTAATTATAATATTTTTAATATGGAACAAGTCATAATCCAAATTAATTTTTTTTTCCAATAAGATAACCCCTTAGGATCCATGGACATAGGGAAAGGTTCATGTCCTAATTTAGTATTGTAAAATAAATAGACAAACCTATTATCACTTATAATGATGAATGAAATGTTGAAGATAAGGAAGAGACTATTGAAGTTTACATATGAAATTCCCTATCCAATATCAAACTTTATTTTGATCCTTCTACACCATATTGTTAAATAATGGATGTCTAGTTTACAATTGAATGTTAGACTCCAAAGGTTCAAGTAAAGTCATGTCTCTTCAAGTCAAGAATTATTTGAGTTTTAATATTTACAAATCCTATGGTAAATTATTTTCCATGGATTCTAGAGAGGCGAACATTGTGAGTGCTATGAATAATGTATAATCCCATATCAATACATACCCAAACAAATAATCCCTAATGGTTATAGATTTTCCAACTAAATATGGTACATATAAAAATAGATCTATCATACACCAATTTTATAATACATGGAGAAGAAGTTAAGTTACACAAAGAAAGGAAGATGTAGCATAATATTTATGGTTGATACAAATCAGCCAATGAAGTGTTGTACATTAATTTTGGTCCTAACCACTTCATTGGGTGTTGTACATTGATTTTGGTCTTGAAGGGTTTAGGAGCTAGAGTGGTTCCTATTTCACCTAGTAGAGAATATTTCAAGTAAGTGTTCAAGCTAAAGTTTAAATACACCAACAACATTATAGAATAAAATCTCTTATACTAATATTGAATATTTCTCAAAAAATGGAATTAAATGCTAAAAAATTCTTTAATATTTAGAGCTAGTTTTCTTATAGATAAGGAATATATATGTAGTAAAAATGAAGGATTAAAATGTATAGAAATGTTGCTTGGGAAACCAATAATATATTTGATATAATTAGCCTAGAATAGATATAGGGAGCAAAAAATGTCACTACTTATGCTTTATTTTTTGAAGAATTCAGATTTTGTTTGAATCCAGTGTCTTCCTAATACCAATCTAGCATTGAAATCATCACACTACTAAGCATACTTGATAACATACACAACTAGAAATAGAAAAAAATGTTTTTATAGTGTATATTTCTATAAGAAAAAGAAACAAAAACATTTGATAAAAATAATATTGAAGGAGTAAATCTAGGACTCAAAGAAAAACCTAAGATGATTTATATTTGTAATAAGTTGAAGGTAGTAGTTATAAAGGAAATGCTTATTGCACTATTGAAGAAATTCAAGAAGTCTTTTGCATGATCTTAATATGAACTAAAATATTTTGAGTAGGATTTATTTCAACATAAAATTCCTCTTCAACCTAATTTAAAACATTTTAAAAAAAAGAGGGTAATCAATCCCACAATGTACATGAAGTTAATGAATTTGAGGGACGGATGTATCATAAAGCCTATCCAACATTTTAAATGGGTGTCAAATATTTTCTAGATGAGTAAAAAAAGTAGAGAGAAGGTTATGTGTGGATTTTAGGAAATTGAACATCAAGTATATTAAAGATAACTATCCTCTCCAAGCTATGGATCATCTACTATAGAAGGTAACTGAATTATAATTAATGTCCATGATAGATATATTATCAAGCTATAACTAGGTGGTGGTCAACAAGTTTGGACAACACAACTATTTACTACTCCTTAGGGTACATATGTTTATGTGAGAATTATATTTGAGCTTAAAATGAGAGAATAAATTTTCCAAATAGTCATGGATGTTATATTTTTAGTCCTCATAAATGAGATAATGGTGGTCTAAAAAGATTATTTGAAACAATATTTCAAGGATAAAAAATATCATTACAAACACCTAGAGTAAATATTCAAAAAGTTCCTTGAGTATGGGATTTCCTTAAATCCTAAGAAATACATATTTGGTGTTGAAAAAATCAAGATAGTAGGGCATACCGTGTCAAAGGATAGGACAAGGATAGATCCAAAGAGAGTAAAAATAATCAAACTTATATCTAGGCCTAAAATAGTCAAGGGCATGCAACCATTTTATGGGAAAATAAACTTTGTGAGAAGGTTCATACCAAATATTGTTGAGAAGCTCAAAGAAATATCCAAGATATTGAGAAAAGAGAAATTAGTTCCTTGGAGTGATGAACCAATTGAAGCATTTTTTAAGATTAAGGAAGACATCAAAGAAGCATTGGTCATGGTAAGTCCAAACTATACCAAACCCTTTGACCACTTCTTATTTTCCTCATTTCATACTATTATTATTGTATTATTTTAAAAGAACATAGATATGAGAAGCCTATTGCATTTTTTAGTAATTATTTACACCCTATTGAATAGAAGTATTCAATGATGGAAAAATATGCTTATGCCCTTGTCAAGGATATCCAAAATTATAGGCCATATATAATAGGTGCAAATATCATTATATATTTTCCACATACAACAATAAATGATATATTAACTTAGCAAGAAGCCTTAAGAAAATATGTAGATGGATTAGTAAGATCCAAGAATATGATATGGAGGTATAAATAACAATTTGGTTAGAGGTCATGACATAGAAAAACTAATGGAAAATAAAAATCTAGGGTTAGTTGAAGCCAATGTAATAAATTATAATTGTGCACCAATGTTTTATCTATTTAAAGATGATCCATGGTATAAGGGTCTAATCTTCTACCTAGAAATTATGAGATGTCCTCTTGGAATGACTAATAACTAGCAATGAATTATCAAGTTGCAATAATAGGGGTATGTACTAGTACATGATGATTTAATGTGGAGATATCCCAATGGGTTACACCTCAAGTGTTAAAGTTAAGAACAACCTAATAAGGCAATGGATCAATTCCATCAAGGTATTTGTGGAGGGAATTTCAAGGCCAAGACCACTACACATAAAGTCCTTAGAGGAGGATATTGGTGGCCTACCTTGTTCAAGATGTTGTTAGAAGAGTGAGAAAATTTGATTCTTCCTAAAGGTTCTCAGGCAAATTGAATTTTGTAAGTGCCTTACCTCTAACAACTATGTCAATAAAAGTTTCTTTCTAGCAATAGCTAATTGAATTCATAGAGGAGATTCAAGAAAGATGAAATAATGAATATACCTAGATTCTTGTAGCTAGTTACTACGTCACCAAGTGGGTTGAGACAATTCCAACCCAAGTGAAAGTTCAAAGCTGTTATGCCATGTTTTTATGATTTGAATCACTAAAAAGTGGAATAAATGTTTTGAAATGATGTAAACAAATGAAATGCATATTTCTTAATGTAATTTATGTTTGTATTTTTAATAAAAAATAATAATTATTTGAATGTATTTTTTTTGTAAAATCAAAATATAATTTTGTTGTTGGTAAAATGCGAAAAAATGAAGTTGAGTGGGATGTCACTTTTTGTATAATAAATTTATTTATTTTTCTTCATTTTTTTTTGTATTTATAACTTGAAACTTTAGTGTATGGTTTAATTTTCCCCCATTTTGTTATATATATTTGTGTGTACACTTAAACCACAAATATTTTGATGGGACAACGTTTTTTCTTAACTATTTATCAAAAATAAAAAAAAATATCATTTTGACATAGGATCTCTTCTTAGTGTATCATATATTTTTTAATTTTTTTAATAAACACTAGTATTTTCTTCACAAGATAATTACCCTTATGCTTGGGTGTTTATAACATTAAGTAAAAAAGAAAAAAATGTAAATAATTATTAATTATTAAAATTATACTTTTGAAAACTAAACTTATAATAAAAAAGATATTTTTATATTTTTATATTTTTAAGTGTTATTTACATGAGTAGGAGTTGTGAAATATCAATTTTATTGATGATTTTATCTTTCTATTTAATTGGCCCCAAAGTGATGCTATATATGTATTTAGTAGACACTTTTGGTTGAAAAATTTGTGGTCCATATCTAATTTAGCTAAAATGAATTCAACTAGGCCATATGTTTGATCAAAATTAAAATTAAGATTAGAAATTATTAAATTCACTTATATTGATAAGTTGGTCTAAAATGTGACAACTTTGAACTTTTAGCCACTCGTAGTGCTACAGATCATGTTAGTATAAATAGTGAGATTTTTTTAGGGATTTTTTTTCGAGGTAGATTTTTTCTATATAATTGTATAAAAATCCATATGGCCCTATCAGTCACTATCATTGGCACCTATGTAGAGAGTATTCTTTATAAATCAAGCATATTCTTGACTATATTTTCAAGGTGAACATGTAATTATTTTATAATTTTTGAATAATTGAATTTTTTTTTTTTTTGAATCATTAAAAAATTACTATTTTTGAGTTATTGGTACTAATTGGTGTCAAGAAATATCCCATCCATTCTAAGCATATTCAGTTAGTTGAAATTATCATTTTTTCTCATAAAACTCGATCCCTCACTAATGAATTGTTTGGATTTTGGCCCAACTTCACAAGCTTATTTTTTTGTCATAAATTTTTTAATTTTTAATTTTGAAATAATAGTTTATGTTTAGCTAGTAATCTAATCAATTTACCATTTTGGTCTACATGTTTTTAATAAATCATATATTCTTAGAGGTCACTCTATACAAATTCCATTTTTGAAACTTTAGAGGGCTTATTTACGCACATATGGGCTCCTTTTTTAGTCCCATTTTCTAAAACTTCCTAATTTTTTGGGAACTAAATAATGATCCTATTAGTTTTCTTGTGAGTATCTCAATATTATATTTTTTATAAATGCCCCAGTTTTTAGTATTTATCATCATTGTATATCAAAACTGCCTAATAGAGATTGTAAATGCACTAAATATAAAGTTCCAAATAATTATAATTTTTAGTGGGTTCAATTATTATATTAAGGGGGTAATAATATGATTTTACATTTATTTTTGGTTTCTTGGTTGAGATATATTGAGTAAAATAATTATTTCTCTCACTCTCTCTTCTTTGCATTTAAGTATTCTAATAAAACCTCCTAAATCTTTAAAGGAAAAAGTGTAGTTAATATGGAAAGAAAAATTATATTAAAGATGAATGTTTACTAAAGTAGATTTCTGAAATGAAACAACTTCTAGATCATAGTATTGATTTACTAAATTCAACGTATGCAGAATCATCATATGGTCTCACTCAAACATTTTGTGAGGAAACTTCATTTGGGGATGAAAAAATAGTCCACTAACTTGTGTTGACATTTAATCTCCCTCATCATCAGCTATTGCTACATTTGAATCTAGTGTTTATTTATTCATGGCTTCCAATGATTCATTATAGTGGGGCATTGATATAAGTTTTTTAGCTCCATCAAATTGGGACACATTTCTACCAAGGCGTACCATTCTTATTTTTAGATTATTTCATTGAAAATTTAGAAGACATAATTGAGGACATTCATCTTATATTTAATGACAAATTCAACAAAGTTGCATCACCATCATCTTCTTCATATGTAATTGTTCTTCATCCTCCCATTATTTTTCATAGTTTGCTAGTTTTTTGGAGACCTTTGAGCAACATTCATTTCGGGATACATCATTACCTTTAGATCATTTATAGAATTCAAATAAATTCATCCTACTTCATACATATTCTTATCTAAAATTGGAAGATATCTTGTATGCATATATGGTTTTATTTCTTTCTTAAGAGGAGAAAAGTTGTTCAATATTTGTGGATAATTTTTAGCATCCAGTGTCAAGCATCTACAAGCACTATAGTAGGTAACATAAAGGGAGGATACATGGCTTCTCATGTCATCTTAGTTTTTGGAGGGAGTGTTTCCTCACATGGGGTTATTTCCTTCTCATTTTTTAGGGAGAGCACATAGACCTTCTATGTTTTCTCTTCTATAGGGGGAACATTTATTGTATTTTTTATTAGAATTCATCTTTGGGGTCATGATAATTCATCCTTCTTTCTTCACATGTACATCCTTTTCATTCATCTTTTATCTTTTGGAGAGGAGTTTTATTTTCCATTGGTTTTTCTCCTTTAGTCCATTTTTATGATAAATTTATGCATGGGTACCTAACATGGCGTAGTAGCTAGAACCCATCATCATTGCATTTATTTATCCTTAAGTTATACTTAAGGGGAGTATTAGGGCAAATAATGATATTATCAAACTAGTTAGATTTTAGCCTACCTAGGAGAGTCCTATTCATATTTCTTAAGTCCCCACTTAATAATTTTTATTTTTTATCTCACTTCTTAAGGTTTAGATGCATGTACTCAACTTTTAAGACACCTAACTCATGTATATATGAAAACTCTATTTTATTTGTCCTAATGCACATGACACATCATGGACACATGTCCTACACTCATGGAGGTGGTGAGAGTTCACAATTATCTTCTCATCTCATCCCATTTTCATGTAATTAGGGGGTCACATGTAATTTTAAGTTTTTCTGACTACACACATATTGTATGAAATCGTTATATTTTTGGCTTTGTATTGAACTTCTTATGGAAAGCTTATTATTGTTTTGTATAATCTATTGGGCTACGAAGTTCAAATATATGACTCCAACACATCAAAGGTGGTGTAGAATTCCTACGAAATAATGTCATAACTAGATTTCATGTATCTACAAGAATCATTGCAAATAATGTCATGTGTTTCAGATTTCATAAAATTTCAAATTTATGTAGTATGGGACTGATTTTATTCACTTGTGCCCCTATCATCCCTAATAAAATAGGAAAAATAAATCCACTACGAAAAGTATCATGGAAATAGCTAGAAGAACATTAGATATGAACAAGAAAAAAGGGATAACAAGTTGAAATATGCACTATGGATTTATAGAGTGGCCTACAAAATAGTTATTGGTAAGAGCCCTTTTAAGAGTCTTTATACTAGATGCTTAAATACAAAATATTTTGAAGATGCACAAAATTTAGTTGTTATAGGACATTGAAGTAAGAGAAGATGATGCAATATCTTGGAGAATACTAGAACTAATAGAGCTATATGAAAATAAGATGATTTAAAATTGGAAAATATTATCACACAAATAGATAATAAAATACCTATTTCACAAGAAAATATTGCAAAGAAATTTCAAAGTTAGATATCAGCCTTATGTGGAATTCCATATCAGAGGATACAAGAAAAAAGAGAAAGTTTGATCCTTTATAGCTTAGACCATATGAAATTGCAGAGTATAGTCACAATTTGAATGATATCAAGAAAATAATATAGGAGATTAAATGGATTTATCAATTCATGGTCAACATCTTAAAAAAAAATGAAGAAAATAATGGATGAAAGGGGAATGTGTGTAGAATCAAATAGAAATGTGAATTTTAACCTAGCATATGCCAACGACAAAACATAAAGGTTTAATTGCTTATTATTTTTTAGAAAACACAAAAAAGAAAGGATAAGGAAATTTATTTTTATACCAAACTTAAGAATGACAAAAAAAAAAAGAGAAATGGAAAGGAGATAAAGTTCTCCAAATCATTTGTTATATTCCTTTAAAATTAAACACAATACTTCAATTATTTTCCTACTCATAAAATTGTTACCCGTCAAATTTTTACTTGAAAATGAATTTTTCCCTCTTAAATAAGTGAGTTTTTGATGATGTCATGGCTTCCATAAGTTTCATAACCTAGTTACGACCTTGCCAAATTCCCTAACCAAATCACTAGGTTTTGAAGTTTTGAAATTGTCCGATCGCTCGACCTATTTGTAACCCTCAAAGTTTCAAGTCTCATCCAATGATGTCCCATGCAATCATCATATAAGAGGTTCTCAAAACTTTAGAACTATCGATAGATGGTTACAAAGTTCTATTTCTCAGTGATGGGGCGACCTCAGTGGGATGCGTGATTTTTGAAGTGTTGGCTCATTTAATGACTTGTATGATGCCTTTCAGGGATGTCTTTTCAAATGCTTTGAAATGCCAACTTGAGGTCTAAACGTAATCTTTTAAATCCTCCGAAAAGACAAATCTTAAATAAGAAAGGTGACAACATTTCCAAGTTTAGAGTTTTCTCAAAATGGTACTTCCTACCAAAATTAGGGAATGGGAAGATGAACTTATGCCCGTTGTGCAACCAAATTTGAATTGGCCCGAAGAAGAGCAACTCAACATCATTTCTTAGTTGCACTCAATGGCGTGGAAAGAGAAAACCAACTACACTGAGTACATCATGGTGATTTTCATTTTAGAAGAAGAAGAACACGTTGAATTTCACAATTTAGCTATGGAGATGTAGTTAGAACTGTATAGAGTTTCGACACCTCCAATGATTTAATAGCATGCATAATTTTTTTTGTGACACGTAATAATAACGTTTCCGTTTCAAAATCTTTCTTGGCTCCAATCATTTTCAAGACCGTTATTTTTGTAATGTAATAGTTTTGGGTGTGCCTATATATGAACCTATGAATGTAAAAAAGGAGGGGGGGATAGTTCCAGATTTTGAGTGCATTTTGATTGTATAGGGTGTGGGGTCTGTGAATCCACATTTTTGGCATTGGAGAAATAATAGAATATATTTCTAAATATGTGTATTTATTAATGTTTCCTTTGATTATGAATGAGTTGTGGTTATTCTTCAATGTTTATCTGCTAGGTCAGGATGTGTATATTTTCATCTCTAAGACTTTGTGTTCAGATGAATTCATCTATTAAAAGAGATATCTCTTTTCTTTACTTATTTATCGCATGTGAATGTGGGACAAACAAAATTTGTGTAATTTGTTTTAAAATATCTCACATCTACTTTCATGGCTATGGGTGGATGTTAGTTACCTTTCTTGCTTTCTGGTTAAAAGCATACCCCGTGTCTCTATTTGTTGCAAATTATTCGAAGGTAGCCGCACCTTGTAAAATAAGCAGAGAGCACTTGCAACTATCATCACAATTGACTCAATTGTTGGCCAGGTTTCCATTTGTGGGGGCCGAAGTAAATTAATTAAAGTGACAAATCTGTAAACCAACAAATTTTTGGCTAATCTGCTAGGGAATCTTGAATCGAAAGTTTAATGCTTTCATTCCTTAGATTTTTGAAGATATATTTATGTGTAGGGAGATTGGTGAATCCATTCAAATTGAATTATGATGCAAAATCAAAAAATTCGAAGAAATGGGAAGGGACCCAAGCCTACCATTCCAGAAGTCCTCGCTATGAATGATAAAGTGCTTCATGACTTTTGGGAACACTGTAAAGAGAGCATTGCTGAAGCTGTGGAAAAAGGGTTGAGTATTGAAGAGGATAAAAAATCTGCACTCTTGTTAAGAAGTCTTCATGTTAGGTTTTTCAAATTGAAGGAGCTTGAAGAAAGAAAACATTCACTGCAAGCACATGAAAACAAGATAAGGCAACTCTAAGAAGAATTACGAGTTGATGATTCCCCAGGTCTCTCTGTTCCTTTTTGCTTTTCAGTTTTTGATACTCAGGAAATGATGATAATTAAGCCTCATGCGAATTTGACCTCATTGAAAAAGAATGGTTATAATCAAGACGATACTGAAAGAATTGCAAATCCAACAATAAGTGAAGTTGACAATGAATGGTTGAAAATTATTTCTTTTCCAGAGTTCAAATTTTTTAATTTTGAAACTGTTGAGGATTAGTTTTCTTCTGAAGGATGTGAAGATAAAAGTTTCTAGATTGACACGCAGTCAAAGTATGTATCTTTTGATTTTTATGACCAAGTTGATAAAAAGGAATCATCTCAATCATAGGTCAGTGATGAATATGCCTTTGAATCATTTCATTTTGAAGATGAGAGAAATTTGGTTCCCATAGTTTTTGGAAATGGAATTTTTGTTGAAAGTGAAATGAACAACTATTTAATTGATGATTCTTTGAGATCTAAAATTATAAAAGAAAAATTCTGAAAAGAAAAAGAATGGTCAAACTCACAAGAAGTTAAAGGTTTCGAATGTTGACCCTCTTTATGAAGAAGAGATTATATTTCAATTTCTATCATCTATTGAAAGGAAGGATGTGCTTGTTAAGGCTTCGAGCATTGACCTATCTACCTCTTTAGCTGTAAATATAGAATTTTCTAATTTGATTGCAATAAAAGAAGATGGAATTCCTTTAATAAAAAAGGACCCTATGTTTTATGAGGCTAATATTTCTTTCAAAATGGAAGTGAATTAAGATATCAAGAGTGGTTCTATGCATGATAAGTTTGATAGTGGGAGTATTAAAAGTAATGCAACTTTTATGTCTGAGAACTCCAATTGTCTCTGCTTGCAATAAAAAAATGGAATACGTTTTTGCAGTTTATTGTTCAGTCACAAAAACATAGTCAATAATATACAGAGCAAGAATCAGAAAGTTCAAGAAGATTCATAAATATTTGATGAAGAATGGTTGTTTGGCAGGCATCTTTACGAGTCATTTCATTTCAAAAGTTTCAGCTTTACATTCATAGTTTTCAATATATTAATAATTTTGCAGTCGCTTCATGCATGCACACCTCTGTTTCATAATGGTATTTATTCTCCCTGCTAGTCAATGGTTTTGTATAGTCTTTTGGGAGTTGGAGTATTGCACTTTGTTCGAGTGCATAGGTGTCTTAGGCAACTTTTACTTGTAGTCTTTTGGTTTGGTCCCATTTTTGGTTTACTGATTTTTGGTTTGTGCCTCATTCCCCTCCACCCCATCTGTGAAGTATCACCAGATTCTCCTGCCTTTCTTTCGACTTCGTTGCCCAATGGACTTGGATTGGTCTGCCCCAAGGTTTTGGAGTTCTCTGCATATTCTTCAAAAATTTAGTCCCTAATTAGAGCCAATGTTACCCGTCAAATTTTTACTTGAAAATGAAAATTTTCCCTCTTAAATAAGTGAGTTTTTGATGATGTCGTGACTTCCATAAGTTTCATAACCTAGTCGTGACCCTGCCAAATTCCCTAACCAAATCGCCAGGTTCCAAAGTTTTGAAACTGCCCGACCGCCTGACCTATTTGTAATCCTTGAAGTTTCAAGTCTCATCCAATGATGTCCCATGCAATCAACATATCAAAGGTTCTCAAAAATTTAGAACTCTCGACAAATGGTTATAGAGTTCTATTTCTCAGTGATGGGGTGACCTCGGTAGGATGCACAACTTTCAAAGTGTTGGCTCATTTAATGACTTATACGGTGCCTTTAAGGAATGTCTTTTCAAATGCTTTGAAATGCCAACTTGAGGTTTAAACGTAATCTTTTAAATCCTCCAAAAAGATAACTCTTAAATAAGAAAGGTGGCAACATTTCCAAGTTCAGAGTTTTCTCAAAATGGTACTTCTTTCCAACATTAGGGAATGGGAAGATGAATTTGTGCCCGTCGTGCAACTAAATTTGAATTGGCCCGAAGAAGAGCAACTCGACATAATTTTTCAGTTACAGTCAATGGCGTAGAAAGAGAAAACCAGCTACGCCGAGTACAACAGGGTGATTTTTGTTTTAGAAGAAAAAGAATGCGCACTGAATTTCAAAATTTAGCTATGGAGATGCTGTTAGAACTATACAGAGTTCCGGCACCTCCAACGGTTTAATAGCATGCATAAAATATTTTGTGACATGTAATGATAATGTTTTCGTTTCAAAATCTTTCTTGGCTCTGATAATTTTCAAGACCTTTATTTTTGTAATGTAACAGTTTTGGGTGTGCCTATATATGAACCTTCGAATGTAAAAAAAGGAGGGGGGGATAGTTTCAGCTTTTGAGCACATTTTAATTGTATAGGGTGTGGAGTTTGTGAATCCACATTTTTGGCATTGGAGAAATAATGGAATATATTTCTAAATCTGTGTATTTATTAATGTTTCCTTTGATTATGAATGAATTGTGGTTCTTCATGGTTATTCTTCAATGTTTATCTGTTAGGACAAGATGTGTATATTTTCATCTTTGAGACTTTTTGTTCAGATTAATTCATCGGTTAAAAGAGAAACTATCGCTTTTCTTTACTTATTTCTCGCATGTGAATGTGGGACAAACGAACTTTGTTTCATTTGTTTTAAAATCTCTCGCATCTACTTTCATGGTTATGGGTGGATGTTAGTTACCTTTCCTGCTTTGTGGCTAAAAGCATACCCCATGTCTCTATTCATTGCACATTATTCAAAGGTAGCTGTGCCTTGTAAAATAAGTAGAGAGCACTTGCAACTATCACCGCAAGTGACTCAACTGTTGGCCAAGTTGTCATTTGTGTGGGCTGGAGTAAATTAATTAAAGTGAAAAATTTGTAAACCAAAAAAAATATGGAGAAAAATGAAGAAATTTTAGATGAGAAATAGAAATGACACAAAATCCCAAGAAGAATCTAAAGGCACAAAGTTTTTGAAGAAATATTTTCATTTTTTCATTAATGGAATTAAAGTCCTAGGTTATTCCATGTACAATTTATTATGTGTGCACTTTATAAAAAAGTAAATATTTATCGTGTTTTGGTCTTACAATAAATTGGTGAATAAGCATTCACTTTCTTATATAACTATTTCACTTTCTCCTTGGAAGTTTATAAAACATTTAAATAAAATTATAAAGCCTTGAAATAAGCATACATTGTATAGCCCATTAAAATAATTATATCATAGACTATAAAATTGATTTATGATAAAATGTTGAACTTCAGTAAAAAAACTGACATATAAATGGTTGTCATGACATTTTGCTCAATAATTAGTGTGTATTGGTTGTAGGTGGACATTCTTTCAGAGCATTTTGTTAAACAATTTACATATATGTTCATGAAGTATGGATGTGAGGTGGTATGATAATGAAGTGGTTGTGACTGAGGTTTTTATAAAAAGAATCATTTTATAAAAAAATTAAAATATAAATAATTTATATATGTAGAAGAAAATAGCATCACAAAAGAAGAAATACATGCATTAACATTGTCAACTTAAATATCATTTTATATTATAACTAAATCACCTTGATTATTTGATGTTCCAACATTATTACTTGCACTCTTAACAACTTCATTATCTTTCTCTTCACCTATTTCTATTTCACTTACTTTATGAACATTGATGATTGTAAAATGTAATGCAATTCATCTGCTCTTTCTTCTCAATTTGAACAATTGCTTTTAGCTATACTTCCATTCTTCATGTCCTGAATAGTTGTAGAAGGCAACTTCTGATCTAACACTTGGGCTTATGTCTTTGCTTTCAACAAGTCTAATTTCTATGTTTACATAGAAATGGAAAAATGTAAACCACATCAATCCTTCAAATATAAATGGGAAGCTTGAGAAAAACAAACTCTTAGTTTATCCATGGTATTACAGAGGTGTCGAGACCAAAGGCTCCCACATTTTGCATATATGTCTACCTGAGTTCCTTCTACAAAGTCAATGTCTTCAAATCTGTTCTGAATTATATTTTCATGAACTTCCCTAACTTGGTTATGAGTTGCTAAGTTTGAACAAGTAGGAGAAAAGAGGTAAGGTCATAGGAATAGCTTTAAGGCTTGTTCCTTTCATTCCATGAAACATCTTTCAAGTTTTATCAAAAACCCATGCTGCACACTGCCATTTGAGAAAACTTTAGAAATACTGAAGCTCTCACCATTGACAACCGATTTCCCATACAACAAAATGTTGGTAGACTCTATATCTCTGTGTATCATGGAATGATTTATAAACTTATGGAGGTAGTTAAAAATTTTATCAATCCCTGGTGCTATAAGCACTGGTCTTCTCAAATTAAGATGAATAGCAATTTGGCTATGGATAATTTCTCTGAGGGTTACATTTGATATGTATATATATCTGCACACCAACACCAGCATTTGTTCTCTTTTATCAAAGCAAATCCAAGTAGTTCTACAACGTTCTATGATACATTCACAATAACAATTTTTTGAGGCATTTTGTCAAGCAAATCATGTGCCATGCCTATAGATACCTATCTTTGAAAGACATTTTATCAAAAAGTTTATCTATGTTGCCTCTATTTCAATCTTTTTGAATTCAAATTAGTTTGAATTTTTCTAAAACCTTTTTAACAGACCTATTATGTGAAAAAACTTGCAATTGCTTTTATTCATATGCTTTTTCTATGCTCCCATGTCTTACCAGGTGATTGTAACGAGAAAATCTGATAAAATCCCTTTTGTCCTTTCTTAATTATGCCTCAGTGGATGACCAGTTTTAATTCTAAAGTTTTCATTTGGGCATTGGCCAGGAAGAATGTGAATAAGGCATGGGATATAGCTTTAGACATGCCTATTGCACTTGTTTTAAAACCTTTTAAATGAATCCATCTCATGTTTATTCTACATACCATGGCACAATCAATAGGAATACTGCTAAAGGTCATAGGAATTGGCTTTACAGATGCCAGATTCTCTAGAGCCTTTTCAACATATTCATTTGTGAAAATTTTGTAATCATTGTATTCTTTGTAACCACAGTACCTTTAGGCATTGTCAAAAGGGCATCCCATAAATTTATCGCCAGCTATTCATCGAAGGAAAATTCACCGTCATCAATTCACTGTCATGGAAAATTCACTGACGGACCGCCAAGTAAAATTTACCGCACCAAGTAAAATTTAGCACTAGTAATTCACTACGGAGGAAAATTAAGCATTAATATTTTTAATAAAATCAAAGTTTTTGAAATATATATTAAAAATATTAATGCGGCTGTGAATTGCTGGCTGTGAATTTTCCGTCAGTGAATTTTCCATGGCAGTGAATTGCTGGCGGTGAATTTTCCTTCCTTGAATTGCTGGTGATGAATTTTCCTAGAACCTGTCAAAAGATCCATGCACCTTGTCAATGTAATCATATTCTGCATACAGTTCACTTTGGCAGGTGAAAAACATGAAAAATGTTGACAAAAAAGCATAGGTAAATTCACCATCAACAATTCACCACCGGAAAATTCATGTCAAGGAAAATTCACCACAAACAATTCACTGCCACGATGAATTTTTCTTAAAATGAGTTGTGAAAATTGACTTTACATTCACAAACTGCATTTGCTCAAAAACTTGTAAAATCTATTGTGAAATAGATTTACGTTCACAAACTGCGTACTCTTCGCTCATTGCATTTCAGGAGGCCACATTTCTTTGTGAAATAGCTCATTGGCTTGTCTATTCTTCCATATTTAGCATAGATGTCTATCATGGTTGGCTGCAACAGTAGTGCATTAGCAAAAATCCCTTTCCATTATGCTTCGATGGATGTCCATACTCCATCATATTTTGGCACTGTCAAATAGTCCATTTGTGATAATCCTCCAACAATCGCGTCTATGAGATCATATTTTTTTGAGGTGTACTGCCAGATAGTCCACTCCACAAGAACTGAAAATTCTAAGAGTGGAATCCCAATGCATATTTGCATATAAAGTTGCATGGTACGAATGAGATTTGGTCATGGAATTACGTTTAGCATGCATTTTCTGCAATCATGACATAGGGAAAAGTTCATTTGCTATGCTTGCATATCTCATTTTGCAACTTTATATGCAAATGTGCATTGGGTCTCCTTTCACTTTCCTTTCCTTTTGTTTTGTATATGATTGTTAAAAGTGGAGTTACATTTGGCCTTTGCAACTTTATATGTAGGGGAGAGGATCCAGTACCTGAGCATGTTTCAATAATTGTGATAGTAGTTGTTAATATAATGGTCAATATTTTTATCAATATTGGACTAATAGTTGTGACTTTAAAGTTGTTAGTGTTGATGATAACTACCCATAGTTAAACAAAATGTATTCCTCTGATCTAAAAAGCAACCAATCATGTGATTCCACATCAGCGCTCAATAAAACATGCTGTGAATTCACAAGTATTGGTCTCACTTTTTTTTTGGGCCTTTTTGGACACCTTGACAAAAAGCATGTTGATGTGGCATCATATTTGATGATGTGGCCCTGAAACCTTAATTATAAGCAAGGGACTTGCCAAGTAAGCTGCTGTAAAAAATTGGGAGTGATTTGAAATTTCCACATAGGATTTTGAGAAGCGTGAAGTTAGGGTGCACAACTACCGGGTCCTCTCCCCTAAATATGAGTTGAAGTCTAGCACTCACTTCTACTTCTTAATGTAGAATGATTCCTTTTTCTTTTTAACATTAAAAAATAAGAGTTTTTTTTTTATGAATAAGAGTCTGATTTATTATTTATAGAAAATAATATTACATATGTTCAAAAAGAAAATGGGTGGACATGAAATTATATTTTGATTTTCAATTCAAAGTATTTGTAAAAATATGTATTCATGTGATGTAATTATGTTTTGTTAGATAATAAAGATTGAAAATATTTGGGTAATTAGTATATTGTATAATTGTGAATTAAGTTAGAAACTCTCGTTTTTACATAGAATTATTAAATTTTTGATTGAATTTGTATATAATATCTTTGTGATCTAAAATTGCATAAACCAACGTTTGTACCATTATTAATGGTCTTGCCTAAAGCCTCTTTTAAATTCCATTTGTGAATGTGGTTTAGTATTATGACTCCAAATTTTGTGGGCAAGTAATTCAATTGAGCAAGCATGTTCACAATTTTATCAAATTTAATAAAATTGCGCTTGGAAATTGACTTACAATGATGTGGAACTTTATGAATTACAAATGATGAACTATAAATTGTGTTAAAATTTTATGACTCCACCTACTTATTAACCAATGTTGTTTCTTATATGCTCATAGTCTAACTTTGAAACAATAGGAATAAGTTATAATATTGCATGTAAAACCATTGCCAAGCTTTCTAAGGATGACACTCACAATGCAAAACTTATGACCACTTGCCAAAACTTTGAATATCTATAAATTTAGACTTGTGTATTGATTGTAACTATACTTAGACTTCAAATTATCTTAAAACCAACATGCATGCACTTCGTGAGTGTCCCTTAAAACTCGGTGTCAAAATTCTCAAGCCATTTTGTGACTTCAAAAAATTGTGAACTATGGGAGAACAAAAATGTTTAAATGTATCCTAATTGTATCCTTATCAAATTGCATTGAGACCCTTCATATTTTTGGCATTGAAATTTGATCAAACATTTAATCACCTTCACAACTTAGGTTGACAAGTTGTGACTTTATTTAGACCATGTTGTGATACTTTCAAGTGATCAAACTTGACTATAAATCACTTGTGACTATGAACAATAGTTTCAACTATTTTTGACTTGATAGGAAATTTGACACTTCAAAATGATTGAGAACATTCACAACCAAGAATCATTGTCATAGACAATAATGTTCTTAACATTAACATTATCAAGCCAAGGTAACAAAGAAATTTCACATGCACCAACAACATGCGCTTATAAAAATTAATCCATAAGATCACAAATGCCCTCAAATATGCATTTCTCATCAATGCAATAAAAAATATCTACACCAACATAGAAATTAGGAGAACACAACACACTTTATAGAGTATTGTTAACGACCCAACTAGAAGCAACGGTGATCAACACCACTAAACTATGTGAAACCTTGAGACACATCCCTCTAAGCTAGGAGGTAGCCAATTGCGAAATCAAATAAATGTATAGAAAATATTGTAGGTATGATACAAGAAAAAAATATAATCAAATACATCACATAATAATGCATACTGAAATAATGAGAGAAGCCAATGGTATACAACACAGATGGAGATAAATAATAACGACATACAAAGGGTTGAGGATAACCACTAATATATAATACAATAACACACTCATCCCATACTTAGATCTTCAAGAGAACCATACATGAAGGTTCTACAAACATAAATCAATGCACATGCATACACATTTCAACACCATTTGAATAAAAATCAAACTAAAAATAATAAGAAGAGGTTATAGGTCAAAGTACCAATGAGGTACATCACTATAGTATCCAAACTAAGTGGGAAATGAGGGTACACAATTATGTACAATAGATGGTTCTCAAACTATAAAAACTACTAAAATAAGGCCCTACATCTAGATGTATTCCTTGGGGAACCAACCAACATTGCCCTGCCTATGTATTCTATTTAGGAAATTAGAGGCTCCATATTTCATTCCATATTCATTAATAATATACAATATTTGGATACAAAAAATAAGACTAAGAAGCTCAAAATAGTCTTGGAATAGAAAATAACGCACAAATGATGATACACATCACTAAATTAGAGGAAAGATCATTTCCATGGGAGAAGAATTTATCTTGAATTTTATATGATCAAACATGGTCTAAATCTCAAATTTAATATTTTGAGAAATTCAAGAACCATGTAAACTTTAAAATCCACCATTAATGAACCTTCAATTTCTTTAAAATGTAAATTTTTTAATTTCTAAAATTGTGAAGATACCCTTTAAAGAACATCAATGAGGAGAATACATTTTTCACAAGCTATTTTATGATTTCTACTCCAAATATAAACCTACAAAGAAATATTCATTCACCTTAATTTGAAGCTCCTTCTAATCCTCAAATTTCCTTCAATTTCAATATTAATAAATCCACAAATAAGATAAATAAATAAAAATAAGTGATTCCCAAATTAAAATACCTTTTATATTTTGATTAAAATCTCCAAGCCAAAAACGTTACTCTCCTTCAATACCCACTTAAACTAGTTACTTTGCATAATAGATATTTTCATTTAAAATTGCTAAGAAGTTTCCAAATAACGAATACATAACATTTTATAGAAGACTATTTAAAATCTCTAATATATTTTCACTAGTGAAGTAAAATCCATTTGCATAACACATTATTCACTATGGCATATAATTATAAATCTCTAAAATTCCTTTTGAATTTATATAATATTAATCATGTCACAAAAAATAGCAAGGATTACAAATACAAACAAAAGAAGATATAAGAAAATTTATGTAGACCAATCCCACACTTTACAAGTCTATATGTGAAACAAAATTTTTCCTTAGTCTTTTGATTTTCGGCTTTTACTTTTGGCTTTGGGAAGATCCGTGCACGAAAAGAACTTATGTTTTCGAAGGGCGCGCAATGCGCCACGTGGTGGCTGCATGTGTTTTGTTTATTGCTTTCCTTTTGGAAAGGAAGTCGAGCCATGTGTTAGCTTGGCAAAAGATTTCTCAAAAGCACTTTTCACAAATCTAAGAATGCTCGCCTGCTTAACACGTCATCTCTTCGCTGCAGGAAAGCTATGCTTCAGGAGTTTTTCTTTGAAGTTTATCGAAGCGTACTTTGCCTTATTTTTTCAGAAAAAAGGATGTGAGTCAATGCCACCAAATCCATTTGATCGGTCAATGAGACTTTTTCCAAGCTATTTTCTAGGATTCGAGCGTTTACGAAGGGAAATCCTATTAAATATCTAAGGGATATTAATGTGGTAGTTGAGAGTTGATGAGCAAGGATTTTTCGTGACCCAATTAAAGATCTAGGATTGAATTCTGAGCTATCAGGTACAAACATCTAGCAGTCATTACTTCTGGGTAGAGGCAGCATTTCTCTCTCCTCGGCGGCTATAAATTGGAGGCAACAACAAAAGAAGAGGGTTTCTGAAGTTTTCCTTTCGGAAAGAAATTCTTTAGATTTTTATAGCTATAGAAAGTAATTTTTAGTTTACAAAACATTGCTTCAATTTAGCATGTTATATCTATTTTTTAACTCAAACTATTGTCGGATTGGAATTCGACCTCTGTTTTAAAGTTCAATTAATATTTGAAGTACAGGCTATTTGGGAGAAATATTTGAAACTGTGCATGATATGGCCTCTGTCAATGTTTCCTTCCTTATATCATTATCCAGAATAGAACACCGTGTCTAGCTTAATCCGAATAGTTTGATTATTTGATTTCCATGCTATATGTTTGCATGATAAAGTTATAACTTGTAGAAGTTGGATTATGTCATTGGAATTGTTTGTTTTCTTTAAAGGTTATTATTTCTTCATGTTATTCTATATTAAGAGGGAGAGTTTGTTGGCAACACAAGGGTAGACAATTGAGAGGGGCAGTAAATCAATTGTCATAGAATTTTAGAATTATTAACCCTTATTCTCATATCTGATTAATAACCATGAAAGCATAAATCAACAACACATCAAAAACACACATAACACCAATATTTTTGCATGGAAACCCTGTTAGGGGAAAAACCATGGTGGAGGTTAATCCACAAGTTTAATATACTCTGTTAGAAGTATAAGAAGAATAAATGAGGAATGCACTTGCATTCAGGCACACTGCCTAGAGCTTACTACTCAAATACAAAGGAAGACTCACTGTCTTATAAAAACATTCAGATTAAATCCATCTGAAGAATTTGAACTGAGAAAGTAGCATCTGCTAATGCCTAATTACAGTTCCGATTAAGCACATGAGCACTTCTTCACTCTCCTTCATTCTTCTTCTCACTCTACTCTACCTTCGAATGATCTGAACTTTATTCGCACATAGAACTCACACACTTCGCATACTACATGTCTCAAATGAGATAAAAAATCCCATATATATACCGGCAACAAGAAATTACATCGCTTCATGTCGGCTTCAACAAAATAATAAGATGAATACAAATTGTTGGCTCATAACAATAAATATTGTTAATGAGAATCAACCAAAGTTGGCCACAACATAATGAAGACCTAACACAACATCCTTGAACACAAAAAACCTTCAAGCATTATTCCTCGAAGATCCACAACATGCTTCAATCACCCTGTCGGCCATGAACATGAAAAATATGAACACGCAAGAGAAAATATTCAATCGTGAGCACTACGATTAATGCAGACATGTAACATAGATAGAGAATAATATAGAAATATTAATAAGCACTACAAGAGCATACACAACAAATCAGATTACCAAAATCACATTCTCTTCTTTTAGGAACTCCAGCTATAGTAATAGAATAACTATAGGAACACATAAATTCATAACTTGCTCAAATCTTCATGTGCACCTCTGAAAATTTTAGAGAATAAACTAGATAGACTAGAGAAAAAACCCTTTAATCCACAACTTTTGATCATCAACATATTGAACTTTCCATAATACTGAACTTCACTACTTCACAAACAACCTGCAACTTATTTTATTACAATTTTCTCAATATCCTCGACATATACAATCTTAAAGACATTAATGCTATTAGTGTTGACATCAATGAAAACCACATATCAACAAAACAACCATAACTTCCAACAATCTCCCCCTTTGGAATTGATGGAAACACATGATGTGAAAAATACCATCAACACAACTAACTCCAACACTTACTCCCCCTTAGGTTCTGACTCTTCTCTCATGACTTCTCCTCTTCTCTTCTCCCCTTTTCATATTTTTTCACATTACTCTTCTCCCCCTTTGAAATCAATGGAAAAGGTACATACAAACTCTGAACTACATATCTGAATCATCTGACTACTCCCCTTGAGTAGCAGCCACCATAACATCAATCCGGAACAAGATATGACTGTGAATGCACAGACTAATGCAAAACAATGCATCTTAGTTCTGATTAGGAGGGGAAATCACCCCTAACTTTCCTCTAAGATACTCAAAAGTATCCTTAGGAAACAACTTGGTGAATATGTCTGCAATCTGTTCCTTAGTAGGCACATACTCCAATTCGAATTCCCTATCACTCACCTTGTCTCTCAAAAAGTGATATTTGATAGATATATGCTTGGTTTTTGAATGCAGTACCAGATTCTTAGAAATGTTAATTGCACTTGAATTTTCATAGAATATAGCAATAGGTTCATCATACACAACTTGTTAGAAACCAAGATCAGACATGCAAACCTAAACACCTTCCACAAAAGAGAAAAACAATGAAAAAGTAGAACTTTGCATGAAATGTGCAAATTGATAATATTCAGAATTAAGAAATTGCAATAAGAGAATTGCTTTATTAAAGAAATGTATGCAAACCTAATGTTGACCTAAAAAAAACTCAACTAAATAAATCTTACTTATTAATTAAGTAAACTAATTATTACCTAAAAAAAACCTAAGTAAAGTTATGCAAGTGTAATTAAATATTAATTACACTAACACCCCCCCATAAGTGCAACTTAGGGAGACTAAATAAGCATGCACCTAAACTAAGATGAATGCAAGAAAGCATGAATGGGTCGCGGAAACAAGGCCTGATTAGGTACCCATGTACAAATGCAATAATGAGGTAGAGAAGGAAAACCCAGTGGGACAACCCCCCCTACAATGCGATGACTGTTGCAAAGAAGCACTGGAAGAACACTGTGGAGTAACACTAGAATCACAATCTAGCAAGCAATGAAAGATACTTCTATCTACAAGAAACCATATTGGAATCATAATAATGCAACAACAAACCTAATGCCACAGAAAACTCGAACACTCCAAACTGGAATAACCCTGGAATCCATAAAGCAACAATAGATGATACGATGATGACAAAATCTAGAAGCCATGAATCTCGATGCCAATGCCAAACTGAGACTAAATTTTTTCCATGGGAACAAGTACCAAAAAAGACTTTGAAACATTAACCACAAATTTAGTGGCCCTCAAACTGAGATGAATCCGATGCGGATCATTAACCATAGGATCTCAATCTAAAGTGTGAACCGAGATGAGTTTGATATGTGTCAATCTAAGACAAAATATGGCCAAAAGAAACTAAGAAACCAGATTATAACCCATGCAAGTTGTCATCAAAACAAGATGAAGATCAAAGTGCATGCACACTCTAATCAGATTATTATGCAAGAAACCCCCCTGATGGAACTTTATATCAGTTCATTTATTACAATACCCAATGATTGTAAACGAAGAGAATGCCTAAATATGAATAAATAAAAAATGAAAATAGACCTCATATCTATGTAGAGGACTGAACCAACTTTCCAATTTTGCAAGAATGGCGAAAAAAGGATCACTGAGTTTAAAGATATGCCCTCCGGAGTGAAAAACATAAGTTCTGAGTTCAAGGACCTGCAAAATAAAACTGGAGAAAAATAAAAGAAAACTACCTTCACCACTAGATCAACATTGGAATTAGCTTTCCAACAGTATCTCATTTGGAAAAAAAGGACACCATATGCAAAAGTTACACCCAATTTTGTAAAAGTGCTCCAATTTGGCCAATAAGGCCTCCAGGCAGCCCAAGGGGTTAAAAAAAAATTTGGCCCCTGGTCCTGTGCGCGACCAGGGGTGGCATGCAGTGGGTTGAGGCGGAGCCCTTGGTTGTTAATTGACTACTAGGGCTGAGGGGCCGGCTGGGGGCTGGGCGCATAGCACCTGGTCCTCCATATGACCGCGGTCTATGCAGATGGAGCCCGCGGGGGTTGGCGAACCGGTCACCGGTGCTGGGTGGGGGAGCCACCGGTGGCGGCGATAAACCAGTAGCCTTTCGACGGTGGTTTTTTTAACACTGTAAGTGTTGACACAAAAACTAAAAAACCCTTTTTAATTTTTTTTTTCGATTTTCGTGCCTTTGGGAGCATGTTGGGGAGGCCGTACGACCTCTCTGGTTATTTGTTTTTGCCTTTCGGACCAACTTTTCCAAAATCAAAAACGAAGGGCAATCTTAAGGTTTTGGGGCACTGCAAATGCGATGGCAGTGTCCATTTTGCTCCAAGATGCTTCAAAAAATAGGCTACCTCTAGAGCTTGCAAAAATCACCGAGCTTGAAACCCTCACAGATTTCTTCAACGATGACCAAAATCAAAAAAATAAAAGTCATTCCTGACTTTTTCCAGTGCTCTGAATCCAATGATGAAGCCCAATCTGATCCAAGATGCTACATAAATAAACTCAAGGCATGATACCCTCGAGGAGCCCCAAATGAACTTTGCAATGAATTTCTCTAGAATTTGAGAAGGGGCTACATGTCAAGGCTCTGATACCATGTTAGAAACCAAGATCAGACATACAAACATAAACACCTTCCACAAAAGAGAAAAATAATGAAAAAGAAGAGCTTTGCATGAAATGTGCAAATTGATAATATTCAGAATTAAGAAATTACAAAAAGAGAATTGCTTTATAAAAGCAATGTATGCAACCCTAATGTTGACCTAAAAATAACTCAGCTAAATAAAGCTTACTTATTAATTAAGTAAAATAATTATTACCTAATCAAAACCTAAGTAAAGTTATGCAAGTGCAATTAAATATTAATTACACTAACACAACTTTGATATCTTTCAACATCTGCTTCATCCATATTACTTGAGTACAATTATTAGCAAAAAAAATGTATTCTACCTCTACAGTAGATAAAGAAATGGTATTCCTTCTTCTTACTTAACCATGAAATCAGCTTCTTTCCCAAGAAAAATGCACCACCACTAGTACTTTTCCTATCATTCACATCTCCTGCCCAATCAGCATCAGTAAAGGCACTCAAAGTAAGATCATCATCTTTAGGATACCATAGGCCAAAATCAACTAATCCCTTCAAGTATCTAAAAATTCTCTTCACAGTAGTCACATGAGATTCCTTAGGATCGGCTTGAAATCTTGCAATAATGCATACAACATTCATGATATCAGGTCTAGTTTGAGTCAAATAAAGTAATCCACCAATCATTGATCTATATCTATTCTAATTTTCCTTTGGAGATTCATCATCTGTTGTCAACTTACATTCAATCACCATAGGTGTACCAACTGACTTTGAATCTTCCATACCAAAATTCTTTAGTAGTTCTCTCACATACTTGGACTGAGATATAAAATTCCCTTTATCTAACTAAGTAATTTGCAATCCCAAAAAGAATTTCATCTCTCCAATCATTGACATCTCAAACTCATTCTGCATCTCATTAGAAAACTTCATGCACAAACCATCATCTCCTTCAAAAATGATATCATCAACAAAGACTTCCATAATCAAATCTTTATCATCATCAATTTTGAAATATAAATTACTATCAATAGTATCTTTGTTAAAACCAATCTTTAGTATATACTTGTCCAATCTGGCATACCAAGCTCTAGGGGCTTTCTTGAGTCCATACAGTGCTTTCTTCAACCGACAAACCATATCTCCTTGATCAGTCAATTGAAATCCATTAGGTTGCTCAACATATACTTCTTCATTCAGGTCACCATTTAGAAAAGCTGACTTGACATCCATTTGACAAAATTTGTAGTTTTTGTAAGCAACATAAGCAAGAAACAACTTCACAACTTCAATTCTAGCAACAAGAGAAAAATTTTCTTCAAAGTCAATTCCTTCCATCTATGAATATCCTTTGCATACCAATCTTGCTTTGTTTCTGATAACTTCACCTTGTTCATTCAACTTGTTTCTAAAGACCCATTTATTTCCAATTATATTTTTGTCCTTAGGTCTACGAACAAGAGTCCATGTGTCATTCTTCTCAATTTTCTATAGCTCTTCTTTCATTGCTTCAATCTAATGTTCATCTTTGTATGCTTCATTGACATTACTTGGCTCAGTTTTTGATATCAAACAATATTCTTCAACAATTCTTCTCCTAGTCTAGACACCTTTGTTCTTATCACCTATAATCTATTTTTTTGAATGATTTAATCTCACATACCTTGGAGTCTTAGAATGTTATTGAGCTTATGAATCTTGTGATATCTCTTGTGAACTTTCACTTGTTTCTCCTTTCTCTTGATCTTCTTGATTCATTGGATTGATTTGAACTTGATTTAAAGTCTGACCTTTGTTTGTACTATCATTCTGATCATCAAAATCATATCCACAGGTTTTGGATGGTCTAGCAATGTCTTCATCAACCTTAACATTTGCACTTTCAACCATTTTCCTCAATCTCTTATTGTGGCACTAGTAGGCCTTACTCTTAGTAGAATAACCAAGAAAGATTCCTTCATCACTCCTAGCATCAAACTTTCTTATATCTTCATCTCTTCTGATATAGCATTTACTTCCAAATATTTTTAAACATCTAATAGTAGGATTATGACCAAACCATATCTCAAAAGTAGTCTTACCAGTATCACCTTTGATTTGTACCTGATTAAGGGTGTAAACAGTAGTACTCACAATTTTTCTCCAATAGATATCAGGGATATTTCCTTCCAGCATCATAGTTCTAGCAACATCAAGAATTGTCCTGTTCTTTCTTTCCACAACTCCATTTTGCTGAGGGGTCCATGGTGTAGGTAATTGTCTCTTTATCCCATGCATTTCACAAAAAGAGTTAAACTCACCGGAAGTAAATTCACCACCTCTATCTGATCTCAGACACTTAATCTTCAGGCCTGTCTCTATCTCAAATTTAGCTTTGAAAATATTGAATTTCTCAAGAGCTTCAAATTTCTCCCTTAAGAAAGCAACCCACATCAATCTAGAATGATCATCAATTAGCAACATGAAATACCTGTATCCTTGTAGACTTATGATTCTAGCAAGACCACACATATCAGTATGCACAAGCTCCAATATTCCCTTTGAACAATGTTGTTTGCTTCTGAATGAAACTCTAGTTTGCTTTCCCAACTGACATTCTTTGCATATAGCATTAGTAGGCTTTACCAATTTAGGAAGATCTCTCACCGCCTGAGTAGAACTTATCTTGATAATATTGTCAAAGTTTACATGACACATTCTTATATGCCACAACCAACTTTCATGAACTTGAGCAATCAAACAACTTTTACTAGAAGTATTTAGGTGGAAAATGTTACCTTTTGTTTTTGTACCTGAAACAATCACATTTCCAGAACTTCCCAATATTCTACACTTTCCATCCTTGAATTGAGGATTGTATACCTTATCAACCATCTGTCCAACACTTAAAAGATTGTGCTTCAAACCTTCAACATATAGAACATCATCAATATTATGCTTACCATCAAAAGAAATACATCCTCTGCCACAAATTATACCACCATTGTTATCACCAAATCTTACAACACCACCATCATATTTTTCCAGGATCAGAAATTTACTTTTATCACCTGTCATGTAATGTGAACATCCACTATCAATTACCTATTCATCCTTCTTTTCAACTTGATCTGCTAGGGCTTTCTCCACATTTGCACAACTAGCAAATTTAGTAGACACAAGATTATTTTACTTGATAGCAATAAACACAAACTCATCTTCACTTGCATTCCCTTTGTCAGATTCATCATTTGTCACTCCTTCATCATCAACATAATAACACTTCTTTTGAAATTTAGGCTTATAAGGTCTTGACTTAGGAACTCTTTTCAGACACCTTGATGAAAAATGACCTATCTTATTGCAAGAGAAACATTTAATAGGAAATTTCCCTTTATACTTACCTTCTCCTCTGGCTTCCCTTTTGATAATAACTGCTTCAAGCTCATTCAGTTCTCTTTCTTCTTCTTCAATCTGTCTGAATTCTTTCTCATACCTAGATACCTTTCTAGAAGAACTTTCACCTAGATCATGTCTCTGCTTATCTCTTCTAGAGGTAGTAGCTTTAAATGCAGATTCTATCTTAGGAAGGGCATCACTGAATTCACTCAACTCAAAAAAAGTCAGTTTACCAATCAACATATCTCTAGTCACATTTGTCACAGTCCCGATTTCATCAATAGCTATAGCTTTGACTTTGTATGCATCAGGCAAGGATCTAAGCACTTTAGCAACAATTTTTGATTCATCCAACTGTCCACCAACATATCTGATACCACACACAATTTCATTCACTCTTTGCATGAAAGTATTAGTATTCTCATCATTACTCATTTTCAACAATTGATATTTCCCTTTCAGACTTTGTAGCTTAACAATCTTCACATTAGCATCACCTTCATACAAGGTTTCCAACTTTTTCCAGATTTCATAAGCAGTCTTCAGCTCCATAACATTCATCATCTCAGAATCAATCAAAGTAGTCAACAATGCTTCTTTAGCCTTGATATTGTATTCAACATCTCTAATCTCAGCTATAGTAGTAGGACCATTTGAAGGGATAACATACCTATTACATGTAATGTTCCAATAGGATTCACCAATGCATCTCAGATGACACTCCATTCAAGTCTTCCATAGAGAATAGTTTGTTCCATCAAATCTCAGACTATCCTTCTTATATGTCACCATCCTAGATCACCTCAAGCTGTTAAACTTCTTCAAAGGAACCTGCTCTGATACCAATTGTTGGCAACACAAGGGTTGACAAATGAGAGGGGGGGTGAATCAGTTGTCACAAAATTTTAGACTTATTAAACTTATTAACCCTTATTCTTAGACCTGATTAATAACCATGAAAGCATAAATCAACATTACATCAGAAACAAACTCAACACCAAGATTTTTGCGTGGAAACCTTGTTAGGGGAAAAACCACTGTGGAGGTTAATCCACAAATTTATACTCTGTTAGAAGTATAAGAAGAATAAATGAGGAATGCACTTGCATTTAGGCACACTACCTAGATCTTACTGCTCAAATACAAAGGAAGACTCACTGTCTTACAAAAAAATTCAGATTAAATCCATCTGAAGAATTTGAACTGAGAAAGTAGCATCTGCTAATACCTAATTACAGTTCTAGTTAAGCACATGAAAACTTCTTCACTCTCCTTCACTCTTCTTCTCACTCTGCTCTACCTTCGAATGATCTAAACTTTATTTTCACATAACACTCAAACACTTTGCTTACTGCATGTCTCAAATGAGATAAAAATTCCCATATATATATATCTGCAACAATAAATTACATTGATTCATGTCGTCTTCAACAAAATAATAAGATGAATACAAACTGTCGGCTTATAACAATAAAGATTGTTACTGCGAAACAACCAAAGTCAGCCACAACATAATGAAGACCTAACACAACATCCTTGAACACAAAACACCTTCAAGCATTATTCCTTGGAGATCCACAACATGCTTCAATCACCCTATCGGCCATGAACATGAAAAACATGAACACGCAAGAGAAAATATTCAATCACGAGCACTATAATTAATGAAAACATGTAACATAGATAGAGAACAATCTAGAAACATCAATAAGCACCATAGGAGCATATGCAACAACTCAGATTACCAGAATCACATCCTCTTCTTTCAGGAACTCTAACTACAGTAACAAAATAACTGTAGGAACATAGAAATTCATAACTTGCTCAAATCTTCATGTACACCTCTAAAACTTTCAAAGAATAAACTAGATAGGATTGAAAAAAAACCCTTTAATCCGCAACTTCTGATCATCAACATACTGAAATTTCCATAACACTAAAATTCACTACTTCTTAGACAACCTGCAACTTATTTTATTACAATTTTCTCAATATCCTCAACATATACGGTCTTAAAGAAATTAATGCTAATAGTGTTGACATCAATGACAACCACATATCAGCAACACAACCACAATATCCAACAAAGTTTATGGGACTTTTGAATGTTTTTTGTTAGCTCTTGAAACTTCTATGTTTGGTCGAATCTTAACGAACATTTCCTGCGGGTAGATTGAATGACTACACTATGCTTGTATCTAGCCTCTGTTGCTCGTTCTCTTCCCAATAATGAAGGGTTGTGGCATTCTGTGTCTATCATATTATTATTAGAAAAGAACTTGAGGTTTTGAAATGTTGTGAAAGTGTTGGTGCATCACCATTTTCATTTTTTATATTTACATTTCTTTCTACCCCTTTTCCCAAACTCAGAGAAGAGCCGACTTTCTATAAAAATCTCAGAGGTATTCAATGAGGTGAATATTGCTCTCCCACTCACTAAATTTACCATAAGACTATTGGAGAGGTGCAAGCTTTGATGATCAATAGTTTTTTTTTTGGTACGCCCAGTGGGACAAGTTTTTCGAACGTCTAATCAAAAGTCATAAATATTTCTTAAATCTGGCCAAAGAAAGAAATTGGAAGTTTCATGCCTAGAGTCCAAACAAGAGCATTCTCAAAAGGCCATTTATAGTACTGCTAGTTACCCTTTTTGGTACCTAGGAGGAGAAGACTTACAAGTTCTATATCATGTGTTAGGAGTAGTAGAGCAAGAAGTAAGAGTGCAAAGTCTAGAGCCTTATCCAATTTGCCTGGAGACCGAAGTTCCCAAATATGAATAACAGTTTATTTGATCTATAGGAATATTTTATCCATGGCTCACGTACCCCCTCTTTCTCCCAAAAATTTCATGACTTGGGAAGGTGGCAGTCCACTACAGCCACCTACTCCCTCAGATGTCTTGCCTGCCATACCCGCTAATGCCCTCAAGGCTATTCTGAAATTGTTCAGAGAGGACTTTAAAACCCCTTCCAAACACCTCCAAGACATAGCAAAGGTATGTAGAGTACACAATATAGCGGAGGAAAACATTACTATGAGATTGTTGAAAACCTCTTTCAAAGGGAAGGCTCAAGATTAGTATCGATCTTTGACTTCCGATTCTATTAGCTCATGGGATGAGCTCAGAGATCAAAATATGTTCAAACACTTCTTAGAGAAAGGAGATCGTTCTTCACTATTACACCAACTCATCACCATCAAGAGAGCTCCACAAGAAGCCATGGGTGAATTCAACACCAGGTTCCACAAAACTTGGCAGAGGATCCCGACGACTACCTGACCTCAAATTGCGATGGTGTTCATGTTATACCTGAAGGCTATCAATTCAGATATCGCGGTGATGATAACTTCCATGGGAGGGGATATCTTTCTTGATGCATATGAGGTAGCGGTATGCAGGACCAATAGTTTAATAGATGCTGGGAAGCTTCCGCCACGACCTCTGATGCCTATTTTTGCAAAAAATTCAAGCATGTCACTTTGAGAGGAATCTGCTCCGAGCACTTCCACAACACAGGCGATGGTTTCAGGTCCACCACAATCCATGTATGTTAACCCCACCACACAACCAAGCATGTCGGGTTACTCCTCTTATGTAGCAGACATCAACGATATGAAGAGCCTCATGCGGTCATTTACTAATGAGTTAGTTCTCATTAAGTAGTAATAAGCGGCCCCTCCAGAGCAAGCTACTCAAACTTATCAGGGATGAAGGAAATTCTATCAACAAGATGCATACCGAGGACCCTTGAGTTGGTGAGGTCAACAAGCAGTGTCTGCAAACTAGATAGTTTTGGTCACCATGCCTTTATAGACAGTCAAGTATAACTAGAGAAAATAGTTAATACTAGGTCAGAACAACCTAGAGGAAGATGAAAATGCATGGTGCTTCCCTTGGAACGGAAGCCATATGCCCTAAAATTTCCCAAGGGGAAATATGCAACAAAGGATAGCAGAGCAAAGAAAAAAAGGAATGCTTCTGAATGCAAAAGGATATGAGTCCCCCAAAATGGAGAATGCCTATTTTAGAGTGCAAATACAAGGGATGTCCTTAGAGAAAAAGTTGGATATTGCACCCGATCAAGTGTTATTTTCTTGGATGGAAGAAGAAGATGCGATATTCAAAAATTAAGCTCCGACAACTAGTACTCCATAGGTGTAGTCAGACTACAACACTAGATCCAAGAGAAGGCTCATGGGAGAATACGTGCCACAAGCTCCACCTCATCCTCAGCCACACCAACCATTGTCATAGGAAAAATAGTTTCTGCAGTCGACTGTTCGAACGATTCAACAATAGTGGATTCCACCATTGCTCGACAAACCGTCAGATAAGATACCAAACCCATTCACGACAAACCGTTTTGCTCTGAAGCCGAGGGAGATTTTGTCATTTAGGCCAAAGGTCCTATCAGTCAGAGCACTCAATGTGGTGGAGCAGATGAAGAAGGCACCTACCAATGTGTCCCTATGGGATGTTATATCTATCCCTGAGCAAAATAAATTGCTTCAGGAGGCATTAAAAAATGAGGAACAAGGACCGCAGATGGAAAATATTCCACTGTGTGATCAAAGTAAAGATAAAGGACCTGTGTCAGATCCTCAAGCTCCGAAGGCTACAACTTATACAAATGATGTAGGCAATGTAAAAGAGGTAAGCAAGCCGAAGCCCATGGCTTTCTTTTTGACATTAATTGTTGGAGATAAAATTTTTCACAACAATATGATTGATTCTGGAGCCAGTACAATGGTTATGCCCAAGCAAGTGGTTGATTGCTTAATGCTTAAGTATGAGCCCCTTGAGAAAGGAATCACGTAGTTGGACAAAAATAAGGTTCTGACGGTTGGTCGGATAAAAGATCTATCTTTGACCATCTTTTCATGCCCAAGCCAGACAGTCTCACAAGAAGTAGTAGTGATAGACATTCCCCTGGTCTTCAGGATGTGTCTTTCTAGAGATTTCAATGCAAAGATTGGTAGATGCTTCGTGCTAGACTGGTCTCATCTAATATTAAGAACCAAGCACAAGGTGAAGATGAAGATCCTGTCAAAATCTTTGCACCCAAAACATACAATGGACAATGCAATCCTCTATTTTGGAGTAGCGTATACCTCATTCTCAAGATATGAAGGATATTGCATGGAGATTCTGGAAGACAAAGAAGACACAAGTGAGTAGACTCCCGAAGAGGAAGTTCTCCTAAACTATTTCATCGACTCCGACCCATTCAACAATTTCCATGCCACAGGACTAGGCACATATGTGATCTTCAATGATGATCTGATCTATCCAAAATTGATGAAGGATAGAGAAAAATATGATGATTCAACAGATAACCATCTATGGACCTTTGATTTTGATGGTGCTAAATGCAAAGCTAGTTCTAGAGTAGGAGTTCGATTACTATCCCTGCTAGGATCAGAGACCCTCAAGGCTTATCAATTCTAATTTTTGTGCTCTAATAATGATGTAGAATATGAACCCTTGATCCATGATTTGTTTCTCATCGAGTGAATGATTGCAAAAAGGTTGTAGGCATTTGGGGATTAAAAATTAATTGTGAGCCAGGTCTGCGGGAAAGCGGCTACTAAAAAAATGAGAATGAAGTCATATAGACATTAGATATGGGATCTGATTGAAGGTTTTGAAGCTTTCAATGTGCAAGTCATTCCTCGATCCCAAAAAAATATAGCTGATCAGATGGATTCAATCGGATCACAGTTTGAACCTATTTTTGATTCAAAGCAGAGCGCAGTGTAGACCATCATCTGACCATTGATCCTCGATAATGATCAGAACTGGCAAGTGTTAAAAAATGACACTCAGATTGCCACCTTCATCCAAAATTCAGAAGGAGTTTTTGACTATTCACAACTAGGAGTTCAAACTTTCAAAGATAAGGTCATCTAGCTAAAAGGAAATAAGCTCCCTTGAGGTCTAATCTCCCTCAAAAACCATAGAAAGCTAAAATTCAGAAGGAATGTTCTGTGGGAGGATAAAGAAAGGTTAAGGGATCTGTGATCTAGGTACAACAAAGTTATAGCTTGGACTTATGACGATCTTAGAGGATACGACCTTGGCATAATTCAACATACCATTGACTTGGTAGAAGGATTGAAACCCGTATGACATAAGAAAATGCCTATAAATCCAAAGGTCGAGGCATCGATGGCGTAGTAGATCACCAAATGGATTGAGTCCTAAATCATTTACCTGATTAAGTACTTAACCTAGGTGTCTAATCTGGTACTGGTTTAGAAGAAAAATGGTGACATTAGGCTCTATGTCGATTTTCGAGATCTTAACAAAGTCTCGATGAAAGATCACTATCCTTTGCCGTTAATGGAGTAGATCCTGCAGACTATAGGTGGATCAGAGATTTTATCATTTCTTGATGGCTTCTCAGGATACAAACAGGTATATGTCAAGGAAGGTGACCAACATAAAATGATGTTTACCACCAAGTGGGGAATGCTCACATATGCAAAGATGCCCTTTGGAATCTCAAATGTTGGTGCCACTTTTCAGTGGGCCATGGACATGGCCTTCAAAATATTGATCAATTTGATCATTCTAATTTATCTGGATGACCTGATAGTTTTTTTAAAGTTGAAGGTTGATCATTTTGATCATCTAGAACAGGTTTTCCAGAGGTGTCAAAAGTTTGGGATTTCTTTAAATCCTAAAAAATGTGTTTTCAAAGTACCTCAAGGTAAGCTCCTTGGTTTTGTATTATCCATGGAGGGAATTACAATAGATCTTGAAAGAGAGATCTATAATGGATTTACCCCTATTGATGAATTAGAAAGGACTTCAGTCTTTCTTATGGAAGATTAATTTTTTCAGCTGGTTTGTTTTAGACTCTACGGGCATTGCAAGACCTATCACGCTGATGCTCAAGAAGAACTTGATCAAATGGACCCCTAAAGGCAAGGAAAATTTTGAGTAGATAAAGATGGCTATCTTCGCTAATCCGATGTTGGCTAACTTTGACTTTTCTAAATATTTCCTGCTATACAACAGTCAACATAACATAGCCTCTATGCTCACTCAAAAGGATGAAGAGAATAACAAGGAGCATCTGATTGATTTTCACTCAAGAACCCTAAAGGGTTATGAAACTAGATACAACTTTGTAGAAAAGTAGGCTTTTTCTATTGTTAAGAGCCTTAAAATTTTTCGACACTTGGTGTTGGCTAATAAAATTGCCATCCTGGTTGCTCACCCGAGTGTAAGGGAATATATTACCGAAGGAGAAATAACAGAGAAGAGAGCTAATTGGATCACCAAGATCTTAGAATATGATTTGGACATTAGACTGACTAAGCTAGTTTGGGGAAGAGGCCTCTATGAGTACCTTGCATAGGAGTTGAGTTTCGAAGCTGACAAGGAGATCGATTAGGTCTACTCAAATCAATTTGAGTCTGACGACTCCTGGGTGGTGGATCAAACACGATATATGCAAAAGGGGCACTACCCGAAAAGCCTCCCATTCCATAAACGAAGATACTACTGACTACAAGGCACTAGGTATGTATTAATTGAAGGGACTTTATTTAAAATAAATTATGATGGTGTCTTGCTCCGATGTTTAGATAAGTGCCAAGAAAAAAAAATTCTTAAGGAATTCCATAACAGTCATGAGGGTGGATATTTCTCCACCAAGACTACCACCTTGAAAATCATGTGAGCAGGATACTATTGGCCTTCAATATTTTCTAAAGCACACCATTTGGTGCAAAAATGTACTAAGTGCAAATTTTTTGTTACCAAAAGAAAGAATTTCACCTTACCCTTAAGTCCCATCATAACTGAAGAGCCTTTTACTCAATGGGGATTGGATTTTGTCAGAATGATAAATCTGATCTCTAGTACTGGTCACAAATGGATCCTCACTATGACTGATTACTTCGCGAGGTGGACAAAGGCCATCACCCCTAAAAAATGCTACGAAGGGTGAGATTGTCAATTTCCTTGAAGAGTTGGTGACCAGGTTTGGTTCACCAGAAATTGTCATATCCGACAATGCTCGGGCCTTTGTAGGTTCGTGAATGTCATTTTTTGCTATTAAAAATGGGATCTACCTCAAGACTTCATGAAAATATTACCCATAAGGGAATGGGTTAGCAGACTCAACAAATAGAAACCTAATTAGGTTAATCAACTGCATTGGGTATGAGCAACAAAGAGATTGGCACAAACACCTACGTGCTACTTTGTGGGCAGATCAGATCATGCCAAAATAGATCTTGAAGGCATATCCCTATGAATTAGTGTATGGGAAAGAGGTAGTGTTACCTATTTCCATGGAACTCCCCACTTTACAATTATTGAAAGCCCTAGAAATAGAGGAAGCGGTGGAATGGAGGTATGGATAGAAAAGCTCCTTAAGCTCAAGGAAGATAGAGATAAGGCCTTTGAAGCTATGATTGGTCACCAACAAAAAGTCGAACAATGGTTTGATAAGAATACTTCTGACCCAGATTTCTAGGAAGGAAGCTTAGTGCTAAAATATGATGAGCATACTACAAAACCAGGGTAACACACCAAATTTGAAGCACTCTGGAAGGGACCCTTCTGAATTAGCGCATGTAAGGAAAATAATGCGTATGATCTTGAAGACATGGAAGGAAATGCTATAGAGATATCGATGAACGGTATTTATTTGAAATTGTTCCATTAAAGTACATTATTCTTTTAAAAAATTACACTTATGTACCATATGTAACTTTTTTGTAGAATTTTTTTAAGTTTTAAGAATAAGCCATGAGGGAAACCAAGGAACATAGAAGAAGTAGGAAAATACTATAATTATATTATATATTCATAAAAAAAATTACAATTATAATGCAGTCTGAGGCTCAAATTTTAACTTGAAGCTCTCTCGAGCAAAACCCAAAAAGAGTCTATGAGTAGAAAGAGCAAAAAGAGAAAAATGGAGGCAAAGTATAAAAAGATCAAAAGGTTAGGCCTCCAACCATAGTTACATGGGCATTTTTCCCATAGTCATTCTTTTCTTCTTGTTCTTCTTCTTTGTCGACAGGGAAACAAGGGACACTTGGCCTCTAATCTTCATGATTGTATGCCAAAAAATTGAAATGCTTCTTGAAGTCCAGCCCAAGAATGATCTCCATGCTATATTCTTACAGGAAGTAGCTAGTCGCAGGAAGAGATAGGGAGCGATGACTTTCAAGGTCCATTGTGCGGAAGTCAATCAAAAGTGTAGCTAGGGCACGACTACCCCACGATCAACATGCCTACGTAGGTCCATTACACTTGGACTACCGACATATGGGATAGAAAATCACACAATCTTATTGAGCCCTTCTAGCAGAGAGGCATCAAACATTTGGCAACACATCTCCACTATTTGGGGTTTGTCGATATTCAGGTCTATGAGGGAGGCCATGAAGTGAGACATGACATTTTAATTACTCTTGATCTGGTTCTTGTCCTCGATAAATTCTTGGACGATGACCCAACGAAATGAAATTAGCCCAAGACGATCACACCTCTTCACTAGGCACTTGATTCTATCAGCAGTGACCTCCCTAGTGAAGCTGTATTGCGGCCTTTGTGGAAGGAGATGAACATAAGTAGTAGAGTGAAAGATGATATGGAAATAGAGAAAAGGCTAGGTAAACTTTAAAGGCTTTCTTTTGAATGAATATTGCCTTAAGGGTGGCATAAGTATTTATAGAAAAGAGGTGCTAGCAAACCCAAATAGTATAAGGTCTATTTTTGGCCGGAGGACAACTGAAAAATATCAAAGCAATCAGAAGATAGGGGATAAATCATACGAAGAATCTGACATAAGGTCCTAAAAATTAAATTTGGGCATTGGGAGTAAATGCTCACATAAGTCGATCGTTGACATGTATCCTTTGCCATCATCAACATCAACTAGTTTGTGTATGTGAAAAGACATGGATTAACATGCTAAAACCTGATAAATTAATGAGTGTGTCTTTTCAAGGGTACTTTGCATCACCTAAGCATGATTGTCATAACTAAAAGCATGCTCCCCAAGACAACAAGCTTATTTGTGAAGAAAGGCAACAAAGGGAATATAATAATTCCATTCTTACAGAGTTTTTGGTATTCTCGAGGGATACGGATCTCCAACCCACATGTATCACCTCATTTGCAACATTTAATGGACTAGCGGTAATGATGTAGCCTTAACTTCATGTACGTGCTAAGAGAATTTACTGTCGGTTGTTTTTACTGTAATGAGGTTGATCTTCTATTCTACCTATAAAATTGCCAATTCTAATCAAGGGCAGCTCGAAGGACCTGGACCAGCTGATGAGGATTTTAAGAAACAACCTCCTACACTTCGAGCTCTGCAAGACCCAAGAGGATGGTCCCTTAATGTGTTTATAATCTCTGCACTGAACTTATAAACAATCATTAACAATAACAAATAATCTCATTTAGTAGCTCAACAAAATAGGATAATATTGAATTAAATTGGCTTTTCATCAATAGTATCAACTACTTGGAGCATGAGATGATTACAAAAATACTTCATAACTTAAGATAGCCATTTGATTTGCAATTTATAGAAAGCTCTAAGCAAAGAAAAACAGACAGAGAACCTTGCAAACAAATACAATTTAGACTAGTTCCATATACCATTGGGGAGTTGAATTCACAAACATTTAAAATCCGTGATAGATTCAAACACATAGCATAAAAGATCTCTATCAATATTGCCTTACAATTACATCAATTTATATCCTAACCCAATACTTCTTACCAAATCCCTTTATAAACACATCCACCTATAACTCCATTCAAGCATTTTAATTAATTCTTTGAATTAAAGCCAAAATGAGAATCATACACACCACAACAGTGAGATGAACACAATAACCCTTGATTATATTATTCAAGATTATGATATGCTTATGTAAATGAGAGACATGAGCTCAAAATGAATAAGTCTAACTCAAATGCTAGTAATGTCATGAAACATCAAACCTTTAGAAATTCAAAACACTATAGAATGACACAAAAACCTAAATTGCATTTACACTGAATCAACAAGCTTTACAACTTGCTCTGCAACTATGGTTAGACTCGAACTCAAAATATCTAACTTGCTAACTCGTATTTCTGTCCTTGAAATCCTTCTTATAGAGAATGAAGGAGCAAACAAGCATCGGGTTAGAAAATACACATGTCATCGGTCAATTGGACCGCCCTAAGACACTTCAAAAAAAGGATTACAACCTCTGATTCCCTGGAGCATCTTCTTGTTAATTCCACCCATTAGAGAATAGCCGTTGCATTGGCCAAACCTCAAAACCTGTGTCAAAAACCACCATGGAGACAAAACCACAATCAGTTATAACCATAACCCCTGAGCTGTTAACTGCCGATAGCAGGCATTTTTTTAATCCTCTTTAGTTAAATACTTGTCCACCCAACTTTGATACTCTTCATCTGTTGGCCAATCAAACTTCACCACCTCATTCAACTTAGTATTGTAAAGTGTGTATTTCACTACTACCTGATTGGCCTCTCTTTCAAAAGACTCTAAAAATGTGTTGGTGTTAATTATCTTATCCATGCTACTCACCAACAAATCATAGTCTGAATCATCACAAATCAATTTGATTTGTGCATTGATGACTTCATCTGCTCTATCTTGCCACTTTTGTAGCGATTTACTATTTCCTTGTCCATCAATTATATTTGGAAAAAATGTATCATTCCAATCATCAAAGCTCTTTACCAGTTCCCTAATTCTCCTACTCAAATCATCAGATAGGGCCTGGAAACCCTTCAGTGATTTCATAGATATTTGAGTAGGCCTCAATGATTGGGGCCTTTTATCTGCATCAGATCTAGATGCCTTATACATAATATCCAGATCATTGGCCCTAGGAATCCACTTCTCAGCCAAAGGAAAAACTATTTCCCGATCCCTATTAATATTTCTTATCTCATCCAAGAATAAAGAATATAAAGAATGTACTGATGGTAATCTAACATCAACCTTCTCATTCAGGTGCCTCAAAACTGTATCAACAACCTCATTCTGTCTGGCAACTACCACATCCTCACTTTCTTTTAAATAGGCCTATAACTCTACAATCTTATTTAACATCTACTTCTTAGTGGGATCCATAGAGTATTGAACCTCTTCCTCAACTGGCCCTAATGTAGGACTGAGAGCAGGTGTTTGGATGGGGATCCTGGAGTAGAAATAATTGGAGAAGTAGGGGGTATTGATCTTGATGTAGAAGGTAATCCCATGATACCAGGAGTACTGGAGGATTCTCCCACCTGCCTATATTTCAACCTATCTACCTCAGATTGCAACTCAAGTTTCTTTTGTTGCATCCTACTATATTCTCCAATTATGATGTTGTATTTCTCCATCAAACTCTTCTTTTTAGCCTCCTCCCTTTCAACTGTCTTCTAGGCCAATTTGGCCACATTTACAGTCATGCTTGTAGATTTTTTAGAGTAAATTTTAGAATCTCTTTTGATTATTAACCCTCCCCTTAGGTTTAGGCTAATATTAGTCACCTTTGGCTTTCTACCCTAGGGTGCCAATGCCCAAATTGCCAAAGTTTCATATTCTTCACTAAAGGTAGAGTCCTGCAAGGATTCCTTAGCCTCTTCCTCACTGTTTTGTATGATATAATTGGACTTAAGAATGGCATTAAATTCCACTGCATCAGCTATGTCCCACTTAGGCAAAATTAGGACACTAGCCTGAGTCACTAGTTTCCTTCCCTCTTTAGGAGTGATGCTTTTGAACTCTTCCATCAGTTCGGCCTTCACCTCATCATCATTCTCCTGATTAGGCCTATCAGGCCTTGATTCTCTCCTCCTCTTGCATTTTTCTTGGTAGTCTTCCAACTTCATTCTCCACACTAGTTGTAAGAATACAGGAGTCTTCACAAATGCATCATCATCAAAGAATGCCTTGCATGCCTCCATTCTGGAATCTTGTACACATTGCCCTTTCACATCCATATCAGATAACACCAAGTATGTTGATCTTGTAGGGGAAGGAATACCAACCTGTATGTCTTGATCTGTAACAATTATCTCATCTATGAGAGTCTCTTGTACTTCTTCAACTCTCTACCTCTTAGGGCTTGGCTCTAATGGTAGTGATGCAGGATCATTCCTCGGTGGTGTATCCAAATCAATAATTTTTATCCCTCCAGGTGCTCTAATCTTTGGAACTAGCTATGATGATGTCTTCATTATCTGTTTTCCTTTCTTATCCCCCTCCTCCTAATCACTACTATCATTCCTCTTTCTCTTGTAAAGAGGTTGATTCACTGAGGGCTGATAATTTGGCCTTGTTTCTTCAGGCCTCACCTCTGGTCTTTGTATACCAAAATCTAACTCCAAATTGAACCTCTTGGTCATCAAGGTGCCCATCATCTCCTTGAAATTATCCATGAAGAAGTCAATTCTCTTGTGGAATGTAGTGAACTCCATTAATGGATCATATTTTGGATCCATTTTATGTACTATGGCCAACAACTTCTCATATGCAATCCATTTTTCCTTATTCAATTCTTGCCTATTCAAATCAAACTCATTTCTGATTAGGTCTTCAGAAAAATTGAATTCATGTACAAACTTGCCACCTTTAATTCATTACCTAAACAAGGAAAAGTAACCCTCAGGGTCATGCTACCTCCTACGACCACTCCTAAAATGAAAGTCATCAAAGAATCTTCCAAAGTGGACCCATCATCCCTTGGAACAAACAAAATTAGAAACAACAGTGTAGTCAGGGAACAAATTCCCTTTTCCTGTCCTTGTCAGGTTGTCCTCGTGAATACAAAATATTTGCCACATGACCTCAATAAACCCCATTCTTGATGGTACATTAAATGGGAGAATATGTGGGGCTCCTTGGAAACCATATACTCTTAGAACAATACTTATGGGTACAAGATGATGTCATCCCAATTGTGGAAGATTTTCTAGTTAGGCTTCCTAACCTTTGGTCAGAGGAAATCATGTAGGTCTTTAGGGACTCTAGGCACATTTACTACCAACTGAGCCCTGAGTCTGGAGGCAAAGCAATTTTCAAATTTCACAAAAATGGCACCTCCCTTGTTGTAAGATAAGTCAACACTCCAAACTTGTAATGGTAACCCTTCTCCATTCACATCTCTCCTCAAATCCATGTTTTATGAGAAGTCAACATTCTTATACAAGAACATGTGCATTAACAGGGAATACAAAAAGAAAAGTGTGCCAGTATCACCCACTTGCAACTTCAGCAACCCCTCATGTATCTTTTCTGCCAAAAAAGATGCAAAGTCATACACCATAGAGAAATTGGGATGCTGAATTTGGGCCCCCATGAACATGTATGCAATTTGAATTACGGTATTAGGGCTAAATCCCAAAATTTGGCATAGTGAATAAAATGTAGCCAAAAAGTGATTGGAAAAGAAATTCAGCCTGAAAGGCTCCTGGTCTCTTAGGCTGATATGAATTGTTGAACTGCCCACCCTAGCCAGATGAGGAGGAAGCAAATTTAATCTAAAAGGAGGCTTTGATCTTGGGTACTCCTGCTTCATCTCCTCAAGATCAATTGGAACCAAAAATGAGGTAGACTCACTCAAATCAAACACCTGTTGAATCTCATCTGCACTTATACTTAGCAAAATTCCACCATGATTATCCCTTATTACTCTTGTAACAGGGTCACATCGTGCTGCCACGAGTCTGAGTAGGTCCACATTTGGGAACAAATTTGGCATTGATAGCTTCCCCATGTCATATCTCCAACCATTAGAAAAGGGGTGAGGTAAATTACACTTTCCATAGAACAACCTAAAAATTTCCAAACCAGTCATAGGAACCCTAGCATCTGCAATATTATAATTCTTGCACACTAGTCCTTCGCCCAGGGTTCTTCCACTCATCAAAACTAAACCCCTCTTCCTGTCATTTGTTTATAATGAGAGTTGATCCAGAAAATCTTCATATAAATTCCTCTGCAAATAATCAATATGGCCAGAATGCTGCTTTGGTGGTGCCATCTCAAACAAACTAGGGCTTCTTTAAATAATTCAAATCCTTGAACAAACTAGGGTTACCTAGAAAATGAAATACAACAAGACCTTACAATTTTCCTCAATTTAAACAAACCAGTAACCCTACAATAATAATCACAGACCCCTCCAAAAATTACACTACAATCCTTTATGAAATCACAGTTAAAATAACTAGGCGGTACAAAAAACAACTCATGGATTTTGTGCGTTGTAGAAAACCAAACTCCTATTGTGATTGCTCAAAAACTTTGTCCCTAGCTTTGAAACTGCTTCACCAATGTGATTGAATGATTTATGGTGAAATATAATGAAGGAAGATACTTTATGTTGATCAAATTGAGCCAGTAAATGTCTCATCTGCCATTAAAGAACACTTGCATGCCGCGCCGATGGCTCCTATCACATTTGATGCGAATTTAAATTCTAACTGTCGATCTTTTGTATTCATCAGATCATCGAACGACCACCTCCAAAAGGGTTGATGCAATCTCCATCTCAGCATCGAGGGCCCACCATAATATGCAGCGCCAAAGGAGTACATGTGGCGCCCTCCCGTAATATCGCAATCACTAAACATCTTGCATCTTTGGATCACGCGATGGTGGGCAACTGTTGATTCCCACCATCAACAATTATGTTCATTCACAATAGTCATCGACACCGAACATAACCGTTGAGCAAATTTTCATCACAATTATAACATCACCGTCAATTTGGAGCACCTGCACCTCACAACTATTTTAGTAACCTAGTATTTAATGTATTAAAACCCAACACAAAATTAAAGCACTTTATTAATCCTTTTCGGCATCGGCAGCTGAGACACGTGGCACCCGCTTGTGATCTTGCAATTAGTTGAAATGCAGTGGTGAGGCCATCACGAAATCATGGGGAACTGTCAAGATCAATTGTTGGATGATCGATGGTTACTAAAAAGTGTTCCCTGCAAAATATAGAACCATTATTAGAGGGACAAGGGGACATTGCCCAGGCCAATGACAAATGATGGCTCAACGTTGTTCTTAAAAATGGAGCACAAGCCGACCTAGACTTAGGAAATAATAAAGTTTAGGAAAAATATTTAACAATGTTTATTAAAAGGGGCCCAACCTAGACGAGTCAATGGGACATAATTCATTTTAAAAGCTCCCTGAAAAAGGTAATAGCGGAATAGATCCTACCCAAGGTATTAGATATAACATAAGGACTTTATTAAGGCAAAAGAAAAACCCCCAACCTTAGGTTTCTTTTGAATAGT